>SKCR01045608.1:0-46952 GCA_019454045.1 Zanthoxylum bungeanum | reverse complement strand
GGATTGATTTGGAATCAATTAGAATTGTATTTGACAATTTTGGACTAAAATGATTAAAATATAAAGTTTTGGGGTAAAACGGTAATTACTGAAAAATCTGATTTTTAGGTAAAAATTTCAGTTTTTAAGTATTGAGTAATTGAAATAAATTATTTTATTTTAATTTCCCAAGAAAAAGTATTGAAATCTGAAAATTTTAATTTTCCGTGTTCCGCTGCGTTTACCCGAATTACCGCCCGAAACCCCAACACAACAATCTCTATACCTAGGAGATTGTGAATTTAGTAATAACCTAATATTACAGAATTATAAAATCTTGTCGATTTTACGGTACTAAGTTAGTATCTTTACCAATTAGGCTTGGTGTTCAATTTCTCATTCACAATATATTACCAATGGCAAGCTATGCTAAATAATATGGAAATATAATATAAAATTTACAATAAAGTAAAATGATATAGTTAGAGAAATTGACACCATAGTTTATAGTTGTTCGGCCAACTCTTTGCCTACGTCCACTTCCCCAAGCCACACTTGAAGCTTTTCACTAAGTTGAATCCACAACTTACATCGAGTTTTCCGTGGCGCACTTGTAACCAAGAGTTTTGTCCCATATGTTCACTCCAAACCTTTACACCAAGAGTTTTATCACCCAAGCTTACTATTTAAACCTTTACAATGAGTTTTGTCTTTAGGCCCACTCACAAACCTTTACAATAAACACCATTTTGAGTATACTCAGTCACAAAGGATTTCCCAACCACAAGTGTTAGAATAATGAAGTTTACAATACTACTTAGGCACTCACAAAAAATAAGAAGATTCAAGATGTGAGTTTCTACCCTAAGTATTGTAAGCCCACTACAAATGATAATAAATGTGTAGTGTGTGAGCTTTAACTATGAGAGTGTATGATAAAGAAGATTTGGTTAACTCTCTATTTTTACCTTAGAGAATATGTATGAAGGTGTTAGAGAACTTGCAAAAATGAAATAGAAACACAATTTATAGAGAAAATGAAAGCGATTTTCTACCAATATTTTACAGTCTTTAAACTTTATTAGGACCTCATTCTTTGTTTTAAGTAAGAAGATCCATACTTTTCTACTATAATCATCAACAATAGAGAGAGAATTTATTACAACCATGAGTTTGATAGATGAGTTCTTGTTGGGAAGCTCTGTCTGTGTTGTTTGCCCATCACACAGATTTCACATAAGTCCAGTGGCTTTATCTGTTCTTTTCTAAGTAACTCTTGCTTGCTTAGTACCTGCATACCTTTCTGGCCAATGTGGCCAAGCCTCAAGTGCCATAAGTTAATTATATTAGAATTAGAGACAATGGCAGAGTTTGTCTTTTCAGAGAATATATGATTGATGAGCATTAAAAAATGTACACTTAATAAAAAAGAAACAAATTATTTTACACTTGTAATTTCATTAATCTCCTTAATTTAGCACATTTGTAAAATAATAATTAAATTTATGTTTTATATATTTTTATTGTGATATTTATTTCTTATGTAGGTGAAATAATATTTTGGATGTATAACTAGAAAAATGGACGTGGCATTTAAATTTTGGAGGCCAAAAACTTAAAATGACATTTTAACAGTGTACAATTTCAGAAATTCCAACCTTGCACAATTTTTATATTTTGGCCATAACATTTTACTCCAATATCATATTGAGGCGATTCTAGTTCTAGATGAAAGAAGACTCAAAGATCTACAACTTTACTGTTGACAAGATTTTCTAGTTCTGATATTTTGGAGACCGAAATTGATGAAAAATCCAAAGTGTGTTATATGTAATTATTTATATATATATATATAAATTGGTGGAGGGTTACAATCCACCATTCGGTGGATGGACCCTCCACATGTGACTTTCTTCAATTGCAATTGTAATTTGCAATTGAAAAAAATAGATGAGCGTCATCTATAAATAAGAGGATGCTCGACCTTAAAAAATCATACTTTCTTTCAATTCTCTATAGAATTTGGGAGATAGTGCCTTGTGTGTTTTAGTTTTTCTAAAGCTTTCTTGTAATTTCTTTTTCTTTCAGTAATAAAATTATAAATATTTTTAATCAAATTATGAGTAGCTAATTTCATTTTACCGGGATAAAAGATGAAGCTTTTAATATAAAAATATAGATTAATCTTATTTATTTTATAATATATAAATTATAATCTAATGATTAATACTTAATTTAAATTTAGATTAATTATTGACAAACTTTGTTACCGCCTATATGGTTGGTTTTATTTATTTGGCATAATTGATTACTTGACTGAACTTGTTATAGACAAATGTTATCACTGTCTTTATGGCTGGTTTTATATGTTTTGGTATAATTAGTTCCTGAAATAAATTAATTGGGTAATAATGAAAATTTATATATTATAAAAAATGAGATTTCTTAATTTGAAATATTAAAAATGGATCTCATAGCCCCAGTATTTTATTTTATTGTTGCAGTCAAATTTAAAAAATTGTCAATCACTTCAAACATTTCAGCCTTTTTATTTTTCACTAGAATAGTTATTTTATTTTACTAAATATATTCCCTAAGGATCGACCCCAGAATTACCGAGTTATTTTATTACTTCGACACTCTTATACTTGGGAGTAAAGAATCACTTTTGAGCGTGTGAATTATGCCCCTTAAGAATATACAAACCATTTTTCTTAACTCCATTTAAGATTACTTGTTTTCCCTTTAGCACATACATGTTTCCTTGGTGGGCTTTGCAGGTGAAACCTAGTTCATCTAGTGAACCTAGAGATATCAGGTTTCTTTTCAATTCTGGCACATGTGGGCTTTGTAGGTGAAACCTAATTCATCTAGTGAACCTAGAAATATCAGATTTCTTTTCAATTTTGGCACATACCTTACACCAGTCAATATTTTTATTTTTTCATCATAGAGTTTAAGTGTAATGTCTCATACCCTCTGAATTCTACAAGTGTTATCATTACCCATATAGACAGTACCTTTATATGTATTTCTAAAGTTAGTGAACCAGTCCTTACATGGGCTCATATGGAAAGATCATACAGAGTCTAGTATCCACTCTCTACTTATCTGTTCACTAGAGACGGTCAGAGTCTCTGATAGGCATATATAGCTATTTTCCGCAACCATTGTAGCACTACCTTCATTTTTCTGTTCTTTAAGAAATTTATAGCAGTTTTTCTTAAGGTGTCCCTCTTTCCCACAGAAGTAACATTTCTTTCCACTATTTTTATTTTCGTTCTTTTTATTCTTTTTCTTTCCCTTTAACTCTTGATTGTTTGGTGGATTATTATTCAGACCAATTTCATTCCTTTCATTTTTCCCTTAGCAAAGAGATTAACTCCACATCTTTTAGTCAATTTGAGTTCTAGTTCTATGGCCTTTATACCAGAGATCACTAAATCCAGTTTCAGGACAATACCAGTATATTGAAGTGCATTTTTAACTACACTATATTCTTCGGGTAAGGATTTTAAAAGGATCATTAATTCACTAGAGTCACCTAAGGCTTGGTCAGTGCCCTTTAATATTTGTGTTATTTTAGAGAATTCGTCAAGATTATCATCTATGATTTTCCTGGTATCCATTTTGTAATTAAACAAGTTTCCCTTCAAGAAAACTAGATTGGGGGAAGAAACTACAGAGTATAAGGATTCGAGTTTACCTCAGAGTTTAATGGTGGTATCCATACCATCTACCTTTCTTATGACACTGTCAGCAAGATGAAGAAAGATTCTATTGTAGGCTTCTTCCAGTATTTCAGCCTTCACGTCATCTTCAATATTGGGTGACTTTTTTTGGGTTCGGCTCCAAGGCTAATGCCACCTTGTGGTGTGAAATGAGTACCTTCATCTTTTTCTTCCAAGTGTTAAAATCCTCTTTTCCATCAAAGACTCCAACTTCAAGCTTTATTGTTGAATTTCGACTCATTCAGAGTCTGGTTCTTTCTTTATTCTTGAAAGTCAACCCTAGAGTTATTCTATGTTCAACCTTGCTCTGATACTATTGTTGGGCCTTATCGTTTGGTACCCAACACTAAATCGTGTTTCAACAAACAGATAAAACTTTCAAGAACTGCATGCACACAGAAAGACATAAGATTTACCATGGTTCGTTTGAGTAAATTAGACTACATCCACGTTGAAGTCCAGAAACTATGGAGCTCATTGTACTATTATTCAAGATTGTACAAGACTTTCAGTCTTATTCCCTTACACAAACATTTCCCCATTTTTCAGAAACAGAAACCCTAGAATTCTTAAGCGTTAATCTTACAACCAGTAGACTCAGTTACAATCTTCAACTCTCAAAAAGGATATCAAAGATCTACTCATGATTGCTTTACAAGTAAAATTACACTAACTGATTTTGGTTTCACTAGCAGAAAATATTTTAAAGGAACTAATGAACGATGGCTGTGTTTTAGAAAGAGAACAACGAAATTTCCTTCTCTCAACCCTAACATTCAATTTCTATGAAGAGGAAATGGTCAGCAAAGGCAGATAGGAAGCCATGTGTCCGAATCTAATGGTCAATTTTATTCCAAGTTATAACAAGCCACTTACATGTCGTACTTCAACGAGCAGAGAAGCGACAAGTCATTTCCTAAAGGCTTCACATTCTACAATATCCACCTTGAAGCTTTAGACCTCTCGCTTCCATTCATATGCATCTCATGTCAGGGCTGACTTAGTGCAGCAAGCTTCATAATTTCCATCATTGTTCATGTTGACTGCAGATTCAGCCAACCCCCACATGCAACATCCTCATACAGTGGGACAATTTGGTAGCAGTCGCATTTTTTGTCCCCATGTCAACGGGGTTATCTTCAGTTGATATTTTTCTAATCTCAATTCTACCACTTGAGACCATCTCCCTTATAAAATGATATTTGATGTCTACATGCTTTGTCTTATCATGGTGAATTGGGTTTTTACATTGGTGTATCACACTTTGACTGTCAGAATACACAACTGTCTTTCCATGGAACTGCTTTATTTCAGTTAAGATTCCCTGAAGCCACATGGGTTCTTTAAACGTATCAGTTACAAATGCATATTCTGCTTTAGTTGTTGACAATGTGACAAAGGCTGCAAACTTGATTTTCAGCTGATGTAGTTGCCTCCAAGAGTGAAATAATATGATGTGGTGGATTTCCTTGAGTCTCTATCTCCTGTAAAATCAGAATCCACATACCCTACCAAATCTAACACTTTATTCTTGTTATAACATAATCCATAATCTAATGTAGTATTTATGTATCTTAATAGCCATTGTAATGCTGACGAGTGAGGACTACCAGGGTTTGACATAAATCTACTTGATAGAGATTCAACATATGACAAATCAGGTCTAGTACTAACCATGACATACATAACAGAACATATAACATTTGTATATGACACATCTTCCATTTTAACTACCTCTGAACTAGTGCAAGGACACTGAGATTTGGACAAAATAAAGTGACTTCATAATGGCTGACTAACAGGCTTGCAACCACGGACTCCAAATCTAGATGAAATTTTATGCAAGTAGGATGGCTGATGAATTTTTAGCAAATTTTTATCTCTATCCCTGTCAATGGTCATACTTAGGATTTCTTTGCACTACCTAGGTCTTTCATATCAAATTCAATATTCAACTGTTTCTTTAGTTTACAGATTACATTCATTGACTTAGAGATTAAAAGCATATCATCAACGTAAAATAATAAATATACATGGTATTCTTTATTAAGCATGAAATATAAACAATTATCATATTTACTTCTCATCAATCCTATGTCAAGTACAAATGTGTCAAATCTTTTGTACTACTGCCTAGGGGACTGTTGAGACCATACAAGGACTTCTTAAGCAAACACACATAATCTGAGTGAATTCTATTTATAAAACATGTGGGCTGAGTCATATATTTTCTCTTCTAATTCACCATGTAAAAATATTGTTTTAACATCTAATTGTTCCAGCTCAAGATCATATTGAGCTACTATTGCAAGCATCATCCTAATGGTTTTGAACTTAACTACTTGTGAAAATATCTCATTATAGTCAACCAATTCCCTCTGTGTAAACCCTTTGGCAAAATGTCTGGGTTTAAATCTAATTGGGTCTCTAGTCTGTAGGCCTTCTTTAATTTTAAACAATCATATGCACTCAACTAACTTCTGGTTTTTGGATTTAGGGACCAGAACCCGAATCTGATTTTTCTTAAGTGAGGTCATTTCTTCTTCCATGGAGTTTTCCCATTCATGTTTATAGACAATATAATTTTTCCTATGATAATTGGCAATGATTTGTAAAATCTTAGTTGAAAAATAACAATAACTAAAAAGAAAAATAATAAAACGAATTTTAAACGGATAAACGAATCAATGAACTTAAATTCGTATTCAATTTCTTTAATAAGCGAATCGAATCGACCCATTTATTAAACAAATTTATTTTTCAAATCCATATTCGTTTTAAAGCAAATCGAATCGAACGAATAAACGAATCTTAACATAAATTACCACCTCTATTTGGATTGGATCAAAAATCAGATGATCAACTAGTTATTGTATCTTGATGTTTTTATAATTATAGTAATGATTTAAATAGTTTAATTGGTTCAATTCTTATAGTAAAAACAAAAGATCACGGGTTTTTCCGTTGGAAAAATCTAGGTACCTTGCATTTCACCAAGTTTCTTTCTATAAATTTGTATTCCGGCGAACCTTGGAGTGAGTGAACGGACTCAAATACAGTTGTCAGGAGGAGCCTCCAGCTTAGACATTAGGCATAGAATCGGCTAATGCATTCACTCACATCCGTTGATCACGCAATTCTCATCTTAGTTAAAATTCGTATCAAAAAATGAAATATTTATTCTCTCCTATAAATGTACTTTTTCGTAAAATCTTGTTTACTAAAAAAAGAGTAATGGTGTGCTTGCAATAATTTCTCTAAGAGATCGATTTCAAAAAATGTTCTCTCTTGATTAAATAAGTAATTTATTAAATTATAAAATCTCCTAAAAAATTAGTTCTTGAAGGAGTTATCTAGTCTCACTTTCTATCTTATTAGACCCGATTATCATTTGTCGGGACTAACTAGTTCAATTGGTAAAATCTCTTTATTGGATTAACACACATAATTAATCTCTTCCTTTAAAATAGGCAACACCTATACAAGGTAGTCTCTTGAAAGTTGAAACTACTTATTTCTAATTGGGATTTCTGAAAAAAAAAATTATCTTTAATAGCTAGCTCTTAAACAACTAATTCAAAATCAAAGCATGTATTGAAGTCCAGCAATAGGGACAATAAGGAAGTGAAAAAGAAACCAAACAAAGTGCATTTATTGGAGTGACTCAAGCACCCCCAACCACAAATATATGCTTTCAGAAAACAGTTTGCAAATAGGCAAATATAACATGGCTTGCCAGTATTACCCAAAAGATGGCCAACATTTATCTGGAAAGAAATCAAAACCATACACAACATTCTTAAATATGTTTTCAAAATACAGTGAACAGGTCTGTTAATCCATTATGAGCTTTCCTCATCAATAATCAAATTATGAGCTTCTTTATCAATAATCAACCAGTCCTCATGATAATGTGAACCCCGCTATCAGTGTCCACAACTTCACTTATCTCACCAATCTTAAGATCATATGTTGCTTCCTCAAAAGGCTTCTGCATCTGGCCTCGACCAAAAGGACCTGCAGAAATTTATATGGTGTTTCACATAACTTGAATATTTATAATGACGCAATACAAACACATCCCTGCTTTGGTGCTTGTTAATGCTAGACACATACAAAACAAGGGATGAAACTAAGTAAGCATATCATCAACATTGTCAGAAACAATTCCACCATTATTGTCAGCATGAAAAAGAATCGAAACGTGTGTTCATTATCGGCACTTAAAGAACAAATAAGAATATGGAAATCATTGATCTTCCCCAAACAGATCAGGTCATCTGTCATTGAAGATGCTTAAAAATTATGATTAATTCAATAACGTTATTACATCCCCCGAGTTCATTTTGCAACCTGGACAGAGTGCCAAGCTAAATTACTCTAAAAAATATGCACCATGCGACACTAAAGATGCACATGATGAGTCCTCTCCGGCGATATTCACAATCCACATTCACTTAAAATCTGGACCAACAAAACTGGATATAAGACCAAAACGTGCTTAACTCTTCATACATAAACTATATGTCTTGTTCGCACCAGATAATCATTTGTATACATATGATACCCAAATCTAAATCACTCACAGCAACAGGGAAAAAAAAATGCTTCAGAAGCTCAGTGTCCCGGTGAAAAAATAAGAGCAAATGGTATTACCATATGTCAAGCGAAGTCGGGGAAAACACAAGTTCATATGGACAAAACTCTAGATAGAGCACAATGGCATCAAAAGATTCATGTAGCCAACCCCCACCTAGTGGGAAAAGGCCTTCGTTTAAATTTGGATGGTTCAAAAGCACAATCTACAATATTCTTATTTTCATAGCCCATAATTAAAGCAACATGTTAGCAACAATAATAATAACCACTATTCCACAAAATTGGAGCTTTAATTGCAACTAAACAGTTAACTAAGTAAATTTTTTTCCTATACAATAAACTAAGCAATAGTTTTAATTGAATTAACATCGAAACCCTAATTTCACATCCTAATAAGCTAAACAAGAAGTCAAATTCCAAGCAGTAAACAGAAATCCAATTTTCATAAAATTAAAATTAAAAAAAAAACCCATCGAACAAATAAAAAAAAGACAGTAAGGGTTAGAAAATAAACCGAGATCGCCACCGCGTTTGGCGGAGCTGCAATCGGAGAGGCGAGAGGCGACTTCATCAAACTTGGCCTTGCCGGAAACGATGTCGTCTCGGATGGCTTTGAGTTGAGAGACGGCGCTGTCTTTGGTGGTGTTGGTGATGACTCTACCTTCAGGATCCTTCCACGAAGCCTTCCTTCGAGAGCCTTGATGCTTGATCAATATGTGAGATGCCCTCACCTGATTATTTGCCCGCGATGACATTTTGGGTTTCTTCTTGTGACTGCTCGCCTTCCGATCTGCAGATGAGATCGAACAATTCTTTCTCTTTCGATCTGACTCTATTTTAGCGGCTGCGGCTTGCGCCTTTAGCTAACAGAAGCCCAACGTTATGTGCTTTTATATTACTGGATCAAGATGATAGTGATGTGGCGTTTTGTTATTGGACCTTTCATTTTTTTTTAAAGCTTATTGGAGGGATTTTGATTTTATTAAAAAAAATTGAAAGAAAATTGTATAAATGAGGTTAGAATACCCAATCATATATCATCACGAATGACGCGATTATAAGATCAAAAATTCAGCTCGAATAACTACTTAGAAAAATCTAATATTCAAACTTAATTAGAATAAAACTTAATAACATAAAATATTTTGTGCACCCTATAATAGATAGAAAAATTGATTCACACCTAAAACTATTTATAAATAAGAAGAATTACAGGACAAGTATGATCTTCCCACCTTGGCACAGTTTTGGTGAATAAATATTCATAAATAAAAGAGGAACATAATAATATACAAATTCAATATAAAGACTTTTGCGTTAGCTTATATACAATCTATTATAAGAAAATTCGATAAACCGTAAACATAAAACACTCAATATAAGATTGAAGTACTACCATTACATTTGAAAAGGACGGTTTACACTTTTTCAGCTATCCTCACTCAGATTATGAAAAACGACTTGTCGTTTAATATTTTGATTATCTACAATGATATTATAAATAACGAACATACATTAATTAAGGCGGACAAATGCACCGGATTTTAAAAAGCCCTCCATAATTTTAAACACCGTCCATTTGCCCACCCTAGTACATTAAAACAGATCAAACCATTCACCCATTATAGCCCTGGTGCAGTAAAATTATTTTCATTGCCAATATTTGCTTAATCTCCAATTTCCAGATATTCAATCAAGCGTCACCAGGGAAAGATCCATGGGTTAAAGGCAAGACACCAGATTAAAAATACAATGTCACAGCATTCCGACAGAAGCAACAACATATACTACTCCTGATACAACTGCCGGGCAACGGGAAAAAATACAACCAATGAAATGAATGAACAGGGACAACCACTGAACCGTCTCAATTGCTAAAACTTGAACAAACAAGTTAAAAGATGGACTGAACCCAGTTCTTGGCAGCATTGACGCACCGAGTTATCTAGGAAGTACCTACACATCTCTCAAAATAGGCCAACCTTTTCTAATAATGTCTTTGATCTTAGCATCAATCTGTTTTTGAATCTTCGGAGGGCAAAGCTCTGCTGCATAGCTGTTAAGTTTTGCTGCCAGATTTGACTTCTCAAGCTCCTCTTGAGGTAAGTTTCCCATGAGATGAAGAAGGAAGGGATTTCGTTTCAACTCAAACTTCTGCAAACTCAAAACATGAAAGCTGATAAATTATTTGCAAGGTTTCTGCAAATACTATACCCTTGAATCTAACAATCAAAACCAAGCAGGGTGCGTTGGCCTGCCAGATAATTATTGATTGAAAGTCATAACTGAGGCAATAACAGCATGGGCTTGAAATTTTTTCGGAAAAGCATTAAATTTGTTTTAAAATTGCATGGTTATCGGCAAGGATACATAATGAAAAACTGTACAACATTAATGAAACTATATCCTTCTAGTGGCAACAGTGATTTCCATTCGACAAATAAAGATACTAAATCCATCTAGTTTTAATACTGCAATAGCAATTTGGCATGCCCATGATTGAAAGAAACAGAAAGACTTATCTAGGACGACAATAAGAATTTGCTGGATTCCATGATAATCACAATATGGTACTCTATGCTTCCACAACCGAAGAACTATCATATTCTTCATGGTTTTCCCTAAAAATTAGATTTGTTTCATCGATTTGATTATTAAGACATTTTTAATGTAACAAAATAATCACATGTTTGCACAAATTAATTCAAAAAAGATGGAAACATAGTGAGTGAAACAGAGAGAGAGAGAGCGCTCAAATTACAAAACCTGATGTTCAGGTTCGGCTGGAAAAAAATTTCCAAGTTGTTGAATTTGTGTAGTCACTATGCTGCTCTTCGACTTCATCTGCTCTCTTTCTTTGCTATGAGCAGCCAATCTAGACTCTTCTGTTCCATTAGTGAAAATAATGGATCTGCCGAAAAGAGATAGTTCGCGGATAAGTTTGACATAGGAAAGAGCTATTATTAAAAAAAATATGTTTTCATTTCCAAACATTTTCACCTGTATTGGTTACCCACATCAGGACCCTGCCCAAATACTTGCCTACAATCATGACCAGTCCAAAAAACTTCCAAAAGTTGCCTAAAATTTATCAGTCTGGGATCATATTCTACCTGCACAGCATCCCAAACCATATCAGAGAAGTTCCACCTTCAATTCAAGTACTGATTTCTACCTTCAGAGAAAGCTGTATAAACTAGTTAGAACATTACGCAAGTCAGTTACATCCTTTTTGAGTAAAGAAGAATAACTGGGATAGGTTGTCTAACCACTTCCACTTAATACTAAGGGAAAAGTTGAAAATGCCAGCCAATCTAGGTAATGAGAGCATAATAGAAAATCTCTTAGTAAGTGATTAAGACCAATTGGAGCCCTAGCATGCAAGCCTGATTAGTTATAAGACAAATTCGCCGTGCAACCAAAAATAATATGGATTGTGTTGTGCTGTGAAATAGTTGATGCATACTTTCATATATCTTTTTGAAGTGTCTATACCAATAGATAAAATCCACCACTAGAACCCATCTTATAGAGGATGAGCATCTATCATGTCCAGTTCATCAGCTGCATACACCAGACAAGGCCATCACCAATTTAATAATGCAAGTTTCAGTTCCCTCTACGTCCGACTGTTGTCCAACTCTAACTTCAATAGCAGCCAGATACCTAATCCAAAAGGACTACAAATGATTCATCTTCACTGGGAATAAAAAAGATGGGGCGCCCACCAATTGATTTTAACCGAGAGAAAAACTTCAGCAAGCACACTATGGAACTAGACTTACCATAAAGCAACATTTATTATCAGAATCAAGTGCAATGGAGTAGGAAGTACCCCTCCTTTAGAAACCATCTCAATGTTCCATCATATGCTATCAAAATCGAATGAATAATGGATTATAAAAATCACAAGATTTGATGAATCTCAGCCGACAGATAAAGATAATAAAAAAGGCTCGAGAAAAAACTATAAACAAATAGATAATTAAGAAAACTAAAAAGTTCAAATTCTCAATTCCACGACTCAGTGATCAAAGGCTAAAACACACTACAAGGAATCAAAGGCAGCTTAGTGGAACATAACACTACTAACTACATAATCTTTCACTCCGTATCAATCAACATTGAACGGATGGCTAAATTATGAGCCAGATTTTTCATAGCGACAAATATATAAATCAGCTATATATTCAAAGAACAAGTTATATAGTATGATCAAAGAAGAAATATAAACAGATGCATAAAATCAAGGAGAATTATCAATCACATACGTAATGTTTGGAACATTATCAAAAATACACAAATCCTGAAATTCTTTTCAGCAGTCTTTTCAATGATTCAATCTTGAATATACGATTAAAATATATATATAAACATTGAGTATACATCATAGGTAGACGTTTGCTACACTTTTCAATCGTACGAGAGAACAAAGTTAGAGGATTTGTGTATTTTTTGATTATGTGTCAATATTGGATAAACGATTGATAATTTCCTAAAAAAAATATTCCAAATTCAAGAATAAGAAAAAACATAACGAGGATCAAGAATTAAACCTGTACGGACTCGGCATGGTCGCCGAGGCTCCGAAATTCGGGATTGGCCTTGGATCCGCCAGCGTAGCCGACGGTGGTCCTTACGACACCGTTTAAGCAGCCGAATACGGATTCCGATCTCCAGAAGCTACCAAGGGCGAAAACCGCTGTTTGTAGTTGCTGGCTCGATTCATCATTGACGGTGGTAGAGATCCGATCCGGAAACCGAATGCAAAATGCTGTATCCGTTGATGAAATGGTGATTACAAGAAGACAGAGGAAGGAAACGAGCTGATTTCTCTTTGAGAGAAGCATTTTGAAGGGATCGTCTCAATTCTCTCTGTGTGAGCGTGTTATCGGGTCGGTTGAGTATCCGGGAGGCAACGAAGGTGCGTCAGTTTTTTGGGGCAATAATTTTTTATTTTAAAATATAACGAGACCCATATATTATAAATAAAAATTATTATTTTGAATTAGTAGGTGAAACTATACTCACCGTAATTTCGGTTTGAAATCGAAACCGAACTGAAACTGAATCGGGAAGAATAGATCGGTTTCGATTCCAATCGATTAATCGATTTTTTCGGTTCGGTTAAAGTTTTACCCTAATCGAATCGAAAAGAACCGGACTTATCGAGTTATTTTATTACTTCGACACTCTTATACTTGGAGTAAAGAACCAATTTTAGAGCATTTTAAGTTTTTGGCGCCGTTGCCGGGAAATACAATTTAGTAGATATAATAATTTTTCTTTATTTTATTTTCATTTCATTTTATTTTTCTTTTGTAGTTTAGTTTTTTCTTGTCATTTATTTCCTTTTTGTAAATATTGTTTTTGTTTTTGTTTTATTTTTGTTTAGGTTGCATGAGACGCTGGTTTCGATCATCCAACGGAAGATTAAACAGAGATTCTCCATCACTTTCATCATGACCAATCCACCTGCTCGAATTGAAAATCCAGTAGATCAGGAAGAAAACGAGTCTCAGCATGACGATCATAATCATCCAAGTAATGAAGTTGGTGCTTGGAGTGCCAATCCGAATTGTATATTTTATTATTTATTAATAAAATAACTATATTTTTCATTTCATACCTTATTAATGATATTGTCATTATGCGTATTAGATTGATGTATAGATATGTTAAGAATGACATCGACCTTAGAATAGTTTTGACACTAGGTGTAAACTATTCTTAAAGTAAATATTCATAGTCGTTGGTTTTGGAATACGGTCGAATTCCTATAACCTAGAAGACTAGTACATGTCGTATATTGGAATTGGAGTTCCAATGGTTTAACCCGATGTACCATGAGTTTTGGAAACTCGTATAGACATGTGGATATTCGTTGAAGCGAATACTGAATGACTCACATGTGATTCCTAATAGTTGGAAGTACACACCACCGTCAATAAGAATCTCCTCGAGTCGAGTAGCATATGTAATCCTTTGACTATAGGATAACATTGATTTTGTGTGAGATCCTCCACACATTAATGTCATGTATATCAGAAACCTTTCATGGTCTGGCCTCTAGATGTTCGTTGAGTGTGGACCGATGCACTCAGTAATCAAGTGCGAAGTAAAATAGGATCTGTCGGCCCATACGTGTACCATAAGGGGTTTAGGTATCCATGTGAGTAAAGTCACGATTCTTAAATCTTTGGCCAAAGTCGATCACCTATGGTGGATCGCATCAATTATGAAGAATTGTGGACATATCGACATGAGATGTGCGTCTCGGAAACTTGACGGTATATTCTATATTTCCTAAGCACAACTCGGATAGTCTACGATAGAGGGATTGTTAAATATATGTGATGACCTCGACTTGTATAGTTCAGAAAGGTCGTTCGTGTTCTTCGTGAATTCGGAGGTAGCCGGATTACGTACATATTAGCTACGTTTATATGACGAACGTGTCTGAACTTAGAGAGTCCCAATATGAAGTGTACTCGTTGATCACTTGGGTAACCGATTATTTTTTATAAAGATAATATTCGATATTATAATTATCAACTAAGATAATCAAGTGTTATTGGATAACATTGATTATTTACTTTGACCTAATTGGATTAATTCAATAATTACACAACGGCTTAATTGTAAAATCATAATTATCTCTACCATTTGAGGATATTATGGTAATTGTAAGTATGTAATAATAGGTGATTTTAGCTTGATTTAATTGGATTAAATCAAGGTGGCAAATATTTAACTAATCAATTTCCTAATCCTTGGCTTGATTTAATTGGATTAAATTAAAGTTGGAGACAATGGAGATTAGTCCTACCTAATTATAAATATTTGGACAAATTAGATTAAGCCCACTTAAAAGTTGATTACAACTATTATTAATTAAAAATTACTTAAGTTTTGCTATAAATAGCAAGCTTTAGGAAGATTTTAATTACAAGTACAAATACAAGCAAATTCTTAGAGAAATTAGCCTAAGTTAGAGAAGTGCTTAGAGAAGCTTGTGAGGTCTCTAAAACATTTCAATTAGGAGAAATCAAGATTAGATCTCGAACTTAAGCTTGCTAGCATTGGAAATCAAGGTTGTATCTTGAAGTCAAGCTTACACTCCTTGGAGGTTCTCCAACAATTTCAACAAAGGAGAAGTAGATTGGATCTTGTAACAAGCTTATTATGTAATGTTTGATCTTCTCTAAAACTATCTTCATTTGTGTATTAGATGCATGATCACATAGCTTAATGTTGAATAAGGCTAATAAATTGTGTTATGATACTTTAGAAGTATAAACACAACATGCTTATAATTTAGGTCAAAAATGTTCATGTTGGACATAGAACAATTAATAAAAGTTTGAAACTCTAGATTAAAGTTTAGAGCTATGGCTACCATTCTAGAATCACTTGACTACCTTTGGGTGACCTAGAATTATTCACGAGACATTTCTTATTGGGATTCTAATTTGGTTTGTGTATTGGATTCAAAATTTACGCAAGTGCGTATTTAGAATAAATTTATGTTTTTGTAAAAATATTGGATATTTTGAAAAACTTGATTTTTATTCTATAACATGTGTTAATGTTGGTTTTGAAATTAAAAATTAATTTTGGGTATTTTTGAAGCGTTTTGGGAGAACCAGAATTGATTATGGTAAATCACTCTAATCCATTCAGCTCACTGGAAAGTGAGCTGAATGATTTGCAAATGAAAAACAAAAACAAAAACAAAAGGGTGATCAACGCTACAGTGCACGCGCGGAATTTTTTTCCCTCGTTCTTGAGTTTCCGGACTCTGATTCAGTCCCGATTTTTTTCTTATACACTCGTAATAGAATATAGTATTTCATTGAATAATTTAAAATTACACCCATACTTGATATCCATGGTTTAGACCCATTTCCGCTGCCCCGGACACCGATCCGCCATAAGGGTTCTACAATTGCCCCAACACCAAGGACATTAAGAGAATTCATGAATCATACAAGGACGGGATCACCATATTGCATTGCTTTCCCTCCAGATGCATCACATTTCAATTTCAAACCAGGTATCATCCAATTTTTACCCACATTCCACGGTCTTGAATCATAAAATCCTTATCAGCACTTGAGGGAATTCGAAGAGGTATGTAATACTTGCACAGATCAAAATTACAGCTGACCGGCGTAAACACACACGTATAACGCAAGCGCACGTATCGTTCAAGTAGTATAAAAATATCGATCCCATGAGGACTTAATTCCTACTATTGTTATTAATTGTTGATACTATTTATTTACAAATATAATTGAGTGAGAAGAGAATCGATTGCTTGCATGATTTGATTTGTAGATTTGCTAAATAAATAATAAAAAGACAAAAGAAAATACTAAGGAAAATAAAAGACTCAAAGATCTAGGGTTGTGAATCTTTCTAATATCTTTAAAAAGATGAAGTGATTATTTTATATTTGTGTAATAAATCAGTTTACTAACCTGGAACACGAATTTATGTGAAAGCATCTGTCGATGGTCAGACACAAATACCCAGTTTAACCCATTTGAATCATATGTCTATGTCAATTAAATTACCCTGATTCATTAAGTTTAAGTTCTAGTTATGGCTACCCCCGCCCGACAGGTATATGTCTATCATGTAAGGAAATCTATTAAAGGATTATCTATCCTCAAAGAAGATCGTGGGCTATTAAGTCAAAGGTTGAAACCTAAAATCCCTATGTCTAGTTCATTTTAGATTTACCATATCAATCTTATTGGTGATCAAACAATAAGAAGCATTAAGCTTAAGACTTAATAAGTAACCTTTAAATTACTCAAAGTATAAAATAACCTCTTATAAACCGGTGATATTAGATTTTATCACAACCCTAGAAAACTAACTTTAGTTACAACACATAATTAGGACAAGTAAAAAAGACATAAAAAGTAAATGCGAAAAATAAATAAAATGCTAAGTGTGGGAACACAGGAAATCTGGGGCGACGCATGCTGTCCTAGGCTCGCGGCCCGGTCGGGAGTACGGAGTAGCCACGGGGGACTAAACCGGAGAGTAATGGAGTCTCCACCCGATGTGAACCGGGAAAATGAGATTTAAGGCCGCACTCACCCCTCGCAAGGGAAGACCTCAAACCGTTGGGTTCGGAATGGTCCCTTACTTATGTCACTTGTAATAAAAGGATTTATGTAATAATTTAACCAGGCTTAAATAACATTTATTTCCAAAAATATCATGCTTCTAATTCATATGCATACATCAACAAGTTCATCACAACATGCAACATCACATGGCAATCTCATGAACATATTTCAATCCTATGATACGGAAAACTAAGAACAACATAATCATGCTTGAGTACTATCTCATGAACCTATTAACCAAATAACATGCTAACAGCCTAATCATGCTTGAATACAATCCCGAGAACACATAGAATGGATAAATGCAAGGAACAAATAATACGGTTGGCTATATAACACAAGAAGATCAACCAAGAGGCAATTATGCATGAATATGATAAGACAGACTCAGTTCAGTGTGTGCGTGTTCGTGTAGCGTTCGTAAACGCGTTCGAACGAAAATGAAACAGAATGCTCACGTTCGAGTAGCGTTCTTAAACGCGTTCGAACGGAAATGAAACAGAATGCTCGTGTTCGTATGGCGTTTGATAACGCGTTCGAACGGAAATGAAACAGAATGCTCACGTTCGTATGGCGTTCGTAAACACGTTCGAACGGAAATGAGACCTGATGCATGATAAGGCAAAAATGCATGCGCGTTCGAGTTGCGTTCGTAACGCGTTCGAACGGGAACAGACCTGATGCATGAAATGGGACGCAATACATAAACAACACAAATAAAGGGGCGCGGCGAAGTACTGCCGTAAATGTGGCCTTTTGGGGCTCTTGATCTCTCAAAGAGAGGACCTTTAGACCAACATACTAAGCCTATGCGCGTCACATCACATCATGCATACAAACATAAAGACAATCATATTATTCTAAGTATGTCCGATTGAACGTGTCTTGCATCCAACCGAACACACATCAACCGGCGCGGCAAAGCATCGTGGTAAAGGGCTTTAAACCCTCCCCATAGGGATCTTTCATTCCACTTACTAAGCCCATGCGCTCGATTGAGTCATGCATAAATAAGCAACATGCATAATTTAAGTGACGAAAAATAAATAAAAAAAGCAACACAAAACAAGAGAAGGTGCCGTTTACTCAAGTGGTACGTGGAGTTGTATCCCAAGTACAGACCGCACTACCGTCCATTCTGATTCGGCTATGGAATTTACGTCTGGGTTTCCATCCTATATACCACAAGAGACGACACTCTTCCATTTCATTCAAGCCACAACATGCATCCATAAACGACTCTCATGCGAATAGAATTCAACAATAATAAAAAAAACGAATATAAACTAATGAAAAGGTACCCTCAGGTCTAACCTTTTAAATCACCTCTCGGATGTACGGTACATGATCGTCGGAAGGGTGGATGCTCCGCAACTCTCCCGGTTCACTGGTTCACTGTTCGCGTTCATTGTCTTACTGTTTTGAGTCTTCGTTCTCCGTCTTTTGCTATTGTTTCCTTGTGGTTTCGCTGCCGTTTCCTCTTTATCTTTTGCTTACTGTTTTTTGGGTGTCTTCTTCCTGTAATTTTCTTGTGTGTTGTGTATGACATATGGACTAGGGACTAGGGACTAGGGACTAGGGGACTAGGGGACTAGGGACTAGGGGACTAGGGACTAGGGTTGAGAAGGTTGGTGAATGGTTCTTTTTATAGGCAAAAGGGTTGGGCTTGACAAGGAAAGGGATTTGGCTAATTAAAGAGGGATTTGATTTGGTTTGGTTAAGGGAAATCAAAGATTGAGGGGGGGACAAATCTTGGCTAGATAGGGAAGGTTGAATATTTGATTGGCTTGGTTTAGGAATACAATATTTTAAGTTAGGAATAATATATTGGTTGATTGATTTTAACTTGGTATGATTATATTTTGATTTAGTATGTGATTTGTTTAATTTAGGCATGATTTTAGTTTAAGTTGGTAATTGTTTATTTTATGTTTGGTATATGCTTTATTTAATTAATTTAATTATTATCTTATTTAGTTAATGTTTTAATTAATATTTATTTATTTAAATTGAGATGTGCTTTATGGGCTTTGGGGGGCTAATTGGGCTGGATGTGAGGCTAGCAGCAAAACCAGAATTACTGACACCGTTCGAACGCTTCCTCGAACGCGGCACGAACGCCCGCAATCCGTTTGACGTTCGAACATAAACACGAACGTAGCACGAACGAAAACAGTGAACCTTGTTTATTCTGAATTTCCCCTTCCGATGTCCATTTCCCGTGACCTCCGTGACTTAAAAGGTAGTGTCTCCAAAATGAGACTCATCATAGGGACTTATGTGTAAAAATGCAGTGCCTACAGTCGCCCCCACTTTGATGGGACTTGTGTAATGTGCAACAGTGACAATCCTATCAAAGTTATGCAATGCATTTCTACTTACCTGGCTTGCCAGCGGCCACTTGACTTACCATGTGTTGAGTTGATTTGGGTGGTGAGGTGCTGCGACCCCTGGTTCATTCCTGAACCGTGTTGTGATGTGGTCCATTCCCGAACCGTTGCCGTAAGGTGGTCCATTCCTGAACCGTTACTGTAAGGTGGTTCATTCCCGAACCGTTATTGTGAGGTGGTCTATTCCCGAACCGTTACTGTGAGATGTCCATTCCCGAACTGTTACTGTGAGGTGTTCATTCCCGAACCGTTATCGTGAGGTGGTCCATTCCCGAACCGTTACTGTGAGGTGTCCATTCTCGAACTATTACTGTAAAGTGGTCCATTCCCGAACCGTTACTGTGAGGTGGTTCATTCCCGAACCGTGCTTCCATTTCTTGGGTGTCATTCCCGGCTTGTTCATTCCTGAACTGTATTTCCATCTTGGAGTGCCATTCCGGCTTGTTCATTCTCGACTGTGTTTCCATTCTTGGATTGCCATTCTGGCTTGTTCATTCTTGAACTGTCCATTCCCGGACCGTTACTGTGAGGTGTTCATTCCCGAACTGTTATCGTGAGGTGGTCCATTCCGAACGTTACTGTGAGGTGTCCATTCCCGAACTGTTACTGTAAGGTGGTCCATTCCGAACCGTTTCTGTGAGGTGGTCCATTCCCGAACCGTTACGTAAGGTGATCCATTCCCGAACCGTTACTGTAAGGTGGTACATTCCCGAACCGTGCTTCCATTCTTGGAGTGCCATTCCCGGCTTGTTCATTCTTGAACTGTCCATTCCCGGACCATATCTCCATTCTCGGAGTGTCATTTCCGACTTGTTCATTCTTGAACTCTCCTCCATTCTTGGATTGCCATTCTCGGCTTGTTCATTCTTGAACCGCCCATTCCCGGACTATATATCCATTCTCGGAGTGCCATTCTCGGCAGAACTGATCTGATGTAATATGGGCCTCGCCCCCAGAATGCCATACCCGGCAATGCTGATACTGATGTGTAATGTGGGCCTCGACCCTGAGACTCATTCCCAAACTGTGTTTGATGTGGGCCTCGACCCTGGGACTCATCCCCAAAACTGATGTTGAAGTGGGCCTCGGCCCCAACTGCTACTGACATGGGCCTCGCCCCCAGATTGATGCTGATGTGGGCCTCGACCCTCGGGATTCATCCCGAACTGTGTTTGATGTGGGCCTCGACCCTGGGACTCATCCCCAAAATGATTGCTGAAGTGGGCCTCGGCCCCAACTGCTACTGACATGGGCCTCGCCCCCAGATTGATGCTGATGTGGGCCTCGACCTTCAGGATTCATCCCGAACTGTGTTTGATGTGGGCCTCGACCCTGGGACTCATCCCCAAAACTGATTGCTGAAGTGGGCCTCGGCCCCAACTGCTACTGACATGGGCCTCGCCCCCAGATTGATGCTGATGATGTGGGCCTCGACCCTCGACTGACGCTGATGTGGGCCTCGACCCATGCTGATACTGATGTGGGCCTCGCCCCAAACTGATACTGATTCGGGCCTCGACCCTCTGCGATCCATTCTCGAAAACTGCTGATATTGTACTGTTACTGCTTCTGGTTGGCTTGTATTTGACGCTTTCTCTTTTTCTCCTTTGAAACCTGTTATTACAAAACAGAACAAACACAAAAAGGATGCGAATATGTTACGTGTATGCATGCATGCATGTTCCTATCCTGTCGGGTTAGGTCTTCCATCAATCCTCTTGGTGACTGCTTAGTCTTCTTTTCCTCAGGCAAACCACTGCTTCAATCTGTCTATGTTGATCGGCTCGGTGAACTAATTCCCTTCCAAGTCTGATAGTTTCACTGCCTCTATTTCCCAATTTCTGAATGTCTATCTTTTCTGTTTGCTTATTGCGAAGGTTCCCCGTGTTCATCACTGGATTCCATAGTACCAAGGTTGAATACTTTTCTCAAATATACTCATATTGCAGAAGAGTTTCAGCGAAATGAACGTCTTTATTATGTTGAGGAAAAGAGTTCGAACAAGTAACAAAATCAATGTCATTAAAAAAACTGGATCAAATAGACTAGGAGGAACATCTCCATCATCCGCAGCACTGTCTTCTTCCTCGGCCTATGGTTCTTCACTGTCATCCATGTAAAAAGCTTGGTGGTTGAGGGCTTCTTTTCATGGGTTGGGTATTTTATGGGAATCTATGAGATCTTGAATTTCATGCCTGAGGCGGGTGCAGTTGTCGGTGTCATGGCCATGTAGCTGGTGGAAGTGACAATAAAGGTTCACATTTATGTGTGGTGGTGGGGGGTGCGGAAGTGGCTTGCCTTCTAAGGGTTTCAAGATTCCTTGTCCCTGTAACTTTTCAAATACCTTCGACAAAGGTCTACCAAGGTTGGAGAATTGCCGGTTCCTGATGGCAGCAACCTCGACAGTAGCAGGCTTAGTCTCAGAATACCCCCCAAAAGTCCGCCTATTCTGGCCATAGGACTTTCTGTTTTCAGCCTCCTCTTCCTCAATATCCATGACAGTTTCCATCAACTGTCGAAAATCAGAAATCATCGAAGTCATCCTCCTCAGCTTACTATAAATAGAGGGCTTGGTGCCCTTGATGATCATTTTGATTTGGTCCTTCTCAGAGGGCCGAGTCTGCATTTTCAGAAGCTGGCTTCTCCAGCGGTCTACATACTCCTTGAAGCTTTCTTCCGGCTTCTGCTTAGTGTTCTCCAAATCACGGAGTGACAAGTCAATTTCTAAGTCTGTAACATACTGCTTCAGAAAAGCATCAGCTAGTTCCTTCCAATCTTCCTTAACCTTCTTCTCAAGGCTATGATACCAAACCACACAGTGCCCCCTCGAGTGACATCCCAAACATCTTTTGGACTTGGCGCTGTGATAGGCCCATTGAACTCATGACTGAGACATATTGCTGCAGATGGACCCTCGGGTCTCCGTTCCCATTAAACTTGGCCATGTCCGGCATTTTAAACTGAGTTGGCAGCTGTTATCCGAAGGTCATTGCCTCATAATCTAACAACTCTTCATGTTTACCCCTCATTTTGCGGGTAACTGTTTCAACTGATCCCGAAGCTTCTGAAATTCTGCCTGAGACCCAGATACCCTGCCCGCTGCATATTCTGCCATGTCATCATCAAAAGTGGGGACATCATCCCCTAACCCATTCGGAGGCTCCTCAACGCCTTACATTCTCAGAATCCCCCGGCACGGGGCATAGCCATATTTGTCATGGCAGTAGTCAAGCTTGCAACTGTTCAGTAATCTTGGCGAAGCCATTTTCCAACTGATCTATCCGGGATACCTCAATATCTGATTCACTCATATATGTTCTCAGTATTTTGGTGAGTCTTCCTTTTTTTCTAACCCAATGGGAATCTATGATGGCTTTCAGAACACAAGAGTTAACATGATGTATGTATGCATGAGGTGCATGAGATGTATATAACATATACTAAATCAAATAAAATTCTCAAACAAATCGGCCTATTATCATTTTAGAAGCTTTTGGGACAACTGTCATAAGAGTGAACCCGTCCCAGTTTAAATGGCCCAACGAGTTCATGTCTTATGGCAAAGAGCCCAACTAGATCCAAATGATAATATTTCGAACACAATCATAAAATGGCCCATTGTTATTTGGAAGCCTTTTGGCCCAATCGTCATAAGATGTGTCCTTGTCCCAGTTTAAATGGCCCAACAAGCCCATATCCCATGATAAATGGTCCAAATGGATCCAAACAACGATGTTCTCAAACACAAGCATAAAGAGATGATGCAAACATGACATAATGATTTTTACAATTGGCCCATCAACATTTCAGAAGCTTTTGGCCTAACAGTCATAAGGTGTGAACTTGCCCCAGTTTAAATGGCCCAGCAAGCCCGTATTTCTGACAATAGTCCAACAGCATCCAAATGAGGATGGTCCACAAGCACATATTCAAGAAATAATTGTTACTTTAGCCAACCCGGTCTATGGGTGGGTTAGTAAGAGTATAGACAAAGGCTCTCACCGGCGAATGATGGCCTACAACTAGGTCTCCCCACTCAAGGGTTCGAGTAACCAAGTGAGCACACCCTTTTTTAACACTAAGGTACGTGCCAATGAGCTATGGTGTGTGACGGACTGTCAAATTGATTTCCCGTTGTAGATCCCCCAGAGGGAAGGTGGAGCGAGGCTCACTTAATACCCAAGCCTCTTAGGCTCTTATCGCTTGTTGTCAGGAATAAACAACGAGTCCTCCAAATTAGTCCATCACAATAGGCTACAAGTAGATGGCTATTTAGGTGCCTTCACAGCTTTTCCTTCTAGAAAGGTAGTGAATGAAGGAAGACACCAAACCATTACCTAGCCTAAAAATGCCTTTGATTAAACCCTTACTTTATCCACTATAGACACGGTCAATTAAAACATAAATCCAAACTTCACAAGTCAATATTTCGGGGCAATTCTCTATCCCCAGTGGAGTCGCCAGACTGTGGAACACAGGAAATCTGGGGCGACGCATGCTGTCCTAGGCTCGCGGCCCGGTCGGGAGTACGGAGTAGCCACGGGGGACTAAACCGGAGAGTAATGGAGTCTCCACCCGATGTGAACCGGGAAAATGATTTAAGGCCGCACTCACCCCTCGCGCAGGGAAGACCTCAAACCGTTGGGTTCGGAATGGTCCCTTACTTATGTCACTTGTAATAAAAGGATTTATGTAATAATTTAACCAGGCTTAAATAACATTTATTTCCAAAATATCATGCTTCTAAATTCATATGCATACATCAACAAGTTCATCACAACATGCAACATCACATGGCAATCTCATGAACATATTTCAATCCTATGATACGGAAAACTAAGAACAACATAATCATGCTTGAGTACTATCTCATGAACCTATTAACCAAATAACATGCTAACAGCCTAATCATGCTTGAATACATCCCGAGAACACATAGAATGGATAAATGCAGGGATATAAATAATACGGTTGGCTATATAACACAAGAAAGATCAACCAAGAGGCAATTATGCATGAATATGATAAGATAGACTCAGTTCAGTGTGTGCGCGTTCGTGTAGCGTTCGTAAACGCGTTCGAACGAAAATGAAACAGAATGCTCACGTTCGAGTAGCGTTCGTAAACGCGTTCGAACGGAAATGAAACAGAATGCTCGTGTTCGTATGGCGTTTGATAACGCGTTCGAACGGAAGAACAGAATGCTCACGTTCGTATGGCGTTCGTAAACACGTTCGAACGAAAATGAGACCTGATGCATGATAAGGCAAAAATGCATGCGCGTTCGAGTTGCGTTCGTAAACGCGTTCGAACGGGAACAGACCTGATGCATGAAATGGGACGCAATACATAAACAACAAAATAAAGGGGCGCGGCGAAGTACTGCCGTAAATGTGGCCTTTTGGGGCTCTTGATCTCTCAAAGAGAGGACCTTTAGACCAACATACTAAGCCTATGCGCGTCACATCACATCATGCATACAAACATAAAGACAATCATATTATTCTAAGTATGTCCGATTGAACGTGTCTTGCATCCAACCAAACACACATCAACCGGCCTGGCAAAGCATCGTGGTAAGGGCTTTAAACCCTTCCCCATAGGGGATCTTTCATTCCACTTACTAAGCCCATGCGCTCAATTGAGTCATGCATAAATAAGCAACATGCAGAATTTAAGTGACGAAAAATAAATAAATAAAAGCAACACAAAACAAGAGAAGGTGCCGTTTACTCAAGTGGTACGTGGAGTTGTATCCCAAGTACAGACCGCACTACCGTCCATTCGGATTCGTCTACGGAATTTACGTCTGGGTTTCCATCCTATATACCACAAGAGACGACACTCTTCCATTTCATTCAAGCCACAACATGCATCCATAAACGACTCTCATGCGAATAGAATTCAATAAATAAAAAAAACGAATATAAACTAATGAAAAGGTACCCTCAGGTCTAACCTTTTAAATCACCTCTCGGATGTACGGTACACGATCGTCGGAAGGGTGGATGCTCCGCAACTCTCCTGGTTCACTGGTTCACTGTTCTCGTCGTTGTCTTACTGTTTTGAGTCGTCGTTCTCCGTCTTTTGCTATTGTTTCCTTGTGGTGGTTTCGCTGCCGTTTCCTCTTTATCTTTTGCTTAATGTTTTTTGGGTGTCTTCTTCCTATAATTTTCTTGTGTGTTGTGTATGACCTAGGGACTAGGGACTAGGGACTAGGGGACTAGGGGACTAGGGACTAGGGTTGAAAGGTTGGTGAAGGGTTCTTTTTATAGGCAAAAGGGTTGGGCTGACAAGGAAATGGATTTGGCTAATTAAAGAGGGATTTGATTTGGTTTGGTTAAGGGAAGTCAAAGATTGAGGGGGGACAAATCTTGGCTAGATAGGGAAGGTTGAATATTTGATTGGCTTGGTTTAGGAATACAATATTTTAAGTTAGGAATAATATATTGGTTGATTGATTTTAACTTGGTATGATTATATTTTGATTTAGTATGTGATTTGTTTAATTTAGGCATGATTTTAGTTTAAGTTGGTAATTGTTTATTTTATGTTTGGTATATGTTTTATTTAATTAATTTAATTATAATCTTATTTAGTTAATGTTTTAATTAATATTTATTTATTTAAATTGGGATGTGCTTTATGGGCTTTGGGGGGGCTAATTGGGCTGGATGTGAGGCTAGCAGCAAAACCAGAATTACCGACACCGTTCGAACGCTTCCTCGAACGCGGCACGAACGCCCGCAATCTGTTTGACGTTCGAACGTAAACACGAACGTAGCACGAACGAAAACAGTGAACCTTGTTTATTCTAAATTTCCCCTTCCGATGTCCGTTTCCCGTGACCTCCGTGACTTAAAAGGTAGTGTCTCCAAAATGAGACTCATCATAGGGACTTATGTTTAAAAATGCAGTGCCTACACTAAGATAAAATGAATTAACTTCTACTATTTACTATTTAGATATCTCCTATAATATAATATATGTACTTGTGATAATTTTACCAACCAGCCATATAGGCGGTAACCTGATTAAGTCAAAATAAGTTCAACCAGCCATTAAGGCGGTAATATTTGTTATAAACCACCCATAAAGGCGGAACAAAAATAACCAGCCATAAAGGCGGAACCAAAATAAACTAGCCATAAAAGCGGAACCAAAATAAACCAGCCATAAAGGCGGAAAGAAAATTTAATTACCAACCGACCAGTATGGCGGTATCCTCCTTAAGTCAGGTTTAACCAGATTAAATTGAATAACCAACCGACTAGTATGGCGGTATCCTCATTTAGTCAGGTTTTAGATAGTTTTATATATTATATTTAAGGGAGATAAATCTAAATAGCAATAGTAAAAGAATTACCTTTCTACCTTAGCAGGGAAAAGTTACCTCCTCATAGTAAAACGGTAAAAGAAAAATAAATTACTATTATAAAATAGAATTACTATTACTATTTCAGAACGTAATTAAAACTAATTACAAAACTGAACTTAAAAGAAACTAAGAAGAAAACTCCATATTTACATCAGAGGATTTCAAGAAAAGGTACATTTGAAACTGAAAATTTGAGCCGAATTTATAGGGTCGGGTAAGGGGTGCGCGAGCGCTAACGTGGCACTCTCTGATTCATTGCTCGGCTTCTTATCTGGCACGTGGCAAGGCGGCTGGCTGATGTCGGCTCGTTAAATTTTTGACACGTGGCATGCAGCGCACGTTAGCAGATCGCTTGTGATGATGACACGTGGCACGACGCACGTTAGCAAAGTCAAACTTCTCAAACTCTGACTTGTGGACCCGGCGCACGTTAGCAGCTCTCGGTGCACGTTAGGCGTCGCGACGCCAAGGGTTTGGGAGTCGTGACGTGCAAAATTACCAAAATGCCCTTTTTGCCAATTTTCACAGTTTTGCTCCAAATCACCTCCAGAATGTCCTGAAACTTTATTTATCTACAAAATAACACAAAACACATCAAAATATTCACAAAACTCAAGAAACTATACAAAATATTAAGTTAAATGAGTGGGAAATAGTGATACATTTACCACTCATCACACCCCCAAACCTAACATTTTGCTAGTCCTCGAGCAAAATAAAATAACATAATAAAATTTAACTAAGCCACTTTCGTAGGGATCACAGTTGCATTTAGCGTATGCAACAAGCCTTTAAAACCCTAGGTGTCCCTAGTGGACGAGTTGTAGTCTCGTGAGGGTTTACAGCAATGATACCCACAAACATTTTACAAAAGTAAAAAGAAAATACAATTAATGCACACAAAAGCAAAGAGACAAGAGAAAAGAGAATAAAGAAGTTAGTGACTAATCATGTGAAATTTCTACTCCAAGTTACTAGTTGTTTTCTTTCTTTCTAAATTACTGAATAAGTAAATTCTCCGATTATATTTACCATTCTCCATATACACAGCCAACAAAATATTAAACAACTCATTTTTGCCCACAACAGTCACAAGTGTAGTTGATAAGAGAGTAATATTTTTGTCCTAAAGTTTTATCAGATTTCACACCTTTTTGCAGCAATGGAATAAATTTTCTCATTTTTCTGATTTTTTCTTTGATTTTTTTTCTATTTTTTATTTATATACAATACCTTCTATCTATGTAGCGAGTTTTGGGTCGGTGGCTCCCAAACCAATTGGCTTTAGGGCACCAGGTGTTAAAACACCCCTATGGACTTAATTACTCAGACTTCAGATATACATATTTTTGCAGCATCTTTGATCCATGTAGCGAGCTTTGGGCCAGTGACTCCCAAACCAGTTGGTTTTAGGGCACTAGGTGTTAAAACACCCTTACAGACTAAATAACTCGGATCTCAGATTTTTTTATTTTTTTATTTTTTTTTACTCCATTGCTTTTTGAGATGCTTCCTCCAATTAAACTATAGCACTGAATATTACAAACTTTTCAATTATAACTCATGTCTGTATGTTACTATGTATGTTGATAATACCTGTCAACTGAGCATATGAAGATCCATTTTAGTCAGTGTTAAGGAGAATTCACAAATTAAATAATTTAAAAGGAAATAAACAAAAATTAACTTATTCCGAAAAAATGGTTTAAGATACGTCTCAGGAGTGAAAACTCCTTACTCAGCCATATTTTACCAATTTCACATTTTTAATCAAAATAAAAACACAAAAACGCAAAATATTTTTTTAATTTTTGAAAAAATTTCAATTTTTTTGTATTTTTCGAAAAATTTTGGACTAAAAATAAAAATAACACACAAACTAAAAAAAAACAAGTTACTGATCAACTAATTCCCTCCCCCAAACCTAAATGAGACATTGTCCATAATGTCTTAAACAGTAGAAAGAAGAGTTTAGAAGATAATACCTGGTTAGCTGAAATTCTACAGGAAATTAAAGGTTAAGATCCACATTAACACGACGCCTCTTACCACGATCATCCTCGGACCAATTTATCTTTGAAAGGATAAGGTCAATTTGTGGTTCATAGGCTAAGAGTTGGTCTATTAGATCCGGAGCAGTTCTGGCAGTATAGAGGAGTTCTTTCATAGGTTTTGACACGAACCCATTTCTTCGAGCATCATCAAGAAACAAACAAAGAAAATCATAAAATCCATCAACGTTAAACATCCCAATTGGTTTCTGGTGTATGTTTAAGTTCGCCCAAGATAGCACTATAAAAATTTCCTCCAATGTGCCCAAGCCACCTGGCAAAGTGATAAAAGCATCAGCACAGTTAATCATTTCCACTAATCGCTCAGACATACCTGGCACGATAAGTTCCTCTCCGTTTGATGATCCAATAAGATTTGCCTCTGCCAAGGGTTTTGGAATGATTCCCAAAACGTGACTGCCTCCTTCCTGTACAGCCTTTGAAACGATCCCCATTAGTCCAAGATTGCCTCCACCATATATTAAGTGCATATTCCTTGCAGCTAAGACTCGACCCAATTCATGTGCTGCTTCTATGTATTGTGGCTTAACACCAACACTACTACCGCAAAACACACAAATGTTCTCAACTCGTCTTCTTGAAGTGGCTTCCATTTTTTTATGTATTTCTTTCTCAAATCTGGATGTCTTCAAAAGTGCAATGATGAGTTGAATTTATAGAACCTGAAAATGGGTGAGTAATAATTGCACTAATATATGCCAAATGACAATTATTAGATGGATGTTAAAATAAATCGTGAAAAGTCAAAAGGTTTAGATCTTATCGGTGAAATAAAGATAATTACAACAGAAAAGCAAATCAAAGCAATAATTAAGGTAACGGAATTGTGTACGCAATACGCCACTCGCTTAATATAAATTCATTAGGATGCGTCTCAAGAATCCATTCTTTACTAAGCCATCGCTAATGAATTGTCTCTCTTCTTTGCCAAACACCATTCATTCTGTCTTAAAATGCTCCGTTTGTGCTTTTCCCTACAAAAATAACACACAAAATTAAAAACTCTACAACATGTATACACAAAATATGAAAACAGAAATTACAACAAATTGCATGGGTTGCTTCCCTGCTAGCGCTAAATTTTTCGTCTTCAACCAGACGTGACTGAAATCCATCTGTCAAGGAGGTTTCAGCGTCGTTTTGGATGTCCGATTAAAGACAATCTCATGAGCGTTGCTTTTGAATGGTCTCTTCCAACAATAAAGTGGCAAAAAGAATTTTGTCCCATTCAGTGCTTGTGCCACTTTTTTGATCTTTGTTGCTGCAGTGATTCCTGAAAAGAAAGAAAGAAAATCAGGAGGTCTTGTATGGTGCTTGGCCTTGAATGGAAGTTCCATTTTGTCAAGCTTCTGGGTGATATCTTTGATTTGTACTCCCCGATACAACGATGTTTCTCCTGAATGCTCTGAATTTTCAATTTGGTCTGACAGTTGCTCCTCCATTTGCTCTGCTTCTTGCTCCACCTTTTCTTCACAGATGTATTTGAAAATTTCCATATTCAGCTCTTCATCTGTCATCTGTGAAATACATGCTTCAAAATTGTCAACCTGAGGATGAAAAGAATTGTCAGATTTTAGGTCTTCATCCTCTGATCTGACTGGCTCAGGTAGATCTTCTTTAAACATCTGTGCAAAACAATCTCCAAGATCTTCATTTTGAGGATACAAAATTCCATCCTCATTTGTTGGTGCAGTTGGTACAAACAGCTCAGCTTCTTTGTCCTCGTCAGAGTCAGAATAATAAAAATCAATTCGAGACTTTGTTGGTTCAAGCACCTGAACTGATACCTCAGATTCTTGATACTGCTCAGCCTCGTCATCTGTTATGATGTCATGATGAATCTCAGGATATTCGAAGGCTTCTTCAGTAGTATTTGAATTTGCTCCGTGAGATATGTGATTCAGGTTATCTGTTAATTGTCTAACTTGATCTGTCATCCTCTGTATAGACGCCGCTTGACTCTGAATTTGTGCATCAAATTGAGCTTCCCGTTCCTCGAACCAATCTTTGAGCATGTGAATCAACTGATCTTCCTCTGATGGTTCTGATTGTTGATGAAGATCGTAGGTAGATGGTGGATAAGATGGAAAATGTGATGATTCTTCGTACCTTGAATGATTCCAATAATTCTGCCACTCTGAAAGGTATATACATTGATCGCTCGGGTGGTTACCATCACATATTACACATCTCCCCATTTCGTTCTGTTGAGCAAATGTAGAATTGCTTGATTCTGACATCCAGTGATAATTGTTGGGCTGGACAACAGGCCTCAGAAAACCGGACTGTTGCTCCCAGATTTGGGGTGTATCTTCTTCTAGTAAAGCTCGAAATCTTTCAATCTCCCAATAATGTTCCATTTTTCAATAACCTGAAAACAAAATAAAGAAATAAAAATTACAGATAAAAATAAAGAAAATTAGATACAAGTAAATTGGATAGCTTCAAAATTAACAACTCAAGAAAAATAAGTCCCCGACAACGGCGCCAAAAACTTGACCGGCGTAAACACACACGTATAATGCAAGCGCACGTATCGTTCAAGTAGTATAAAAATATCGATCCCACGAGGACTTAATTCCTACTATTGTTATTAATTGTTGATACTATTTATTTACAAATATCTAATTGAGGGAGAAGGGAATTGATTGCTTGCATGATTTGATTTGTAGATTTGCTAAATAAATAAATAAAAAGACAAAAGAAAATACTAAGGAAAATAAAAGACTCAAAGATCTAGGGTTGTGAATCTTTCTAATATCTTTAAAAAGATGAAGTGATTATTTTATATTTTTGTAATAAATCAGTTTACTAACCTGGAACAAGAATTTATGCGAAAGCATCTGTCGATGGTCAGACGCAAATACCCAGTTTAACCCATTTGAATCATATGTCTATGTCAATTAAATTACCCTAATTCATTAAGTTTAAGTTCCAATTATGGCTACCTCCGCCCGACAGGTATATGTCTATTCTGTAAGGAAATCTATTAAAGGGTTATCTATACTCAAAGAAGATCGTGGGCTATTAAGTCAAAGGTTGAAACCTAAAATCCCTATGTCTAGTTCATTTTAGATTTACCATATCAATCTTATTGGTGATCAAACAATAAGAAGCATTAAGCTTAAGACTTAATAAGTAAACCTTTAAATTACTCAAACTATAAAATAACCTCTTATAAACCGGTGATATTAGATTTTATCACAACCCTAGAAAACTAACTTTAGTTACAACACATAATTAGGACAAGTAAAAAAAGACATAAAAAAGTAAATGCAGAAAAATAAATAAAATGCTAAGGTAAAAGGAATTAACTTCTACTATTTACTATTTAGATATCTCCCATAATATAATATATGTACTTGTGATAATTTTACCAACCAGCCATATAGACGGTAACCTGATTAAGTCAAAATAAGTTCAACCAGCCATTAAGGCGGTAATATTTGTTAATAAACTAGCCATAAAAGCGAACCAAAATAAACCAGCCATAAAGGCGGAACCAAAATAAACCAGCCATAAAGGCAGAACCAAAATAAACCAGCCATAAAGGCGGAAAGAAAATTTAATTACCAACCGACCAGTATGGCGGTATCCTCATTAAGTCAGGTTTAACAGATTAAATTGAATAACCAACCGACCAGTATGGCGGTATCCTCATTTAGTCAGGTTTTAGATAGTTTATATATTATATTTAAGGGAGATAAATCTAAATAGCAATAGTAAAAGAATTACCTTAGCATGGAAAAGTTACCTCCTCATAGTAAAACGGTAAAAGTAAAAATAAATTACTATTAAAAAAAATAGAATTACTATTACTATTTCTGAATGTAATTAAAACTAATTACAAAACTGAACTTAAAAGAAACTAAGAAGAAAACTCAATATTTACATCAGAGGATTTCAAGAAAAAGGTACATTTGAAACTGAAAATTCGAGCCAAATTTATAGGGTCGGGTAAGGGGTGCGCGAGCGCTGACATGGCACTCTCTGATTCATTGCTCGGCTTCTTATCTGGCACGTGGCAAGGCGGCTGAAGCGATAAGGTGACACGTGGCAAGGCGGCTGGCTGATGTCGGCTCGTTAAATTTTTGACACGTGGCATGCAGCGCACGTTAGCAGATCGCTTGTGATGATGATACGTGGCACGGCGCACGTTAGCAAAGTCAAACTTCTCAAACTCTGACTTGTGGATCCGATGCACGTTAGCAGCTCTCGGTGCACGTTAGGCGTCGCGACGCCAAGGGTTTGGGAGTCGCGACGCGCAAAATTACCAAAATGCCAATTTTGCCAATTTTCACAGTTTTGCTCCAAATCACCTCCAGAATGTCCTGAAACTTTATTTATCTACAAAATAACACAAAACACATCAAAATATTCACAAAACTCAAGAAACTATATAAAATATTAAGTTAAATGAGTGGGAAATAGTGATACATTTACCACTCATCAGCACCATGAACATAATTCGACTTAAGTTTTTCCCTTTTTCTTTAAAGGATAAAGCTAAAATTTGGCTGCAAAACCTTAGGTCAGGATCCATTAGAACGTGGGATGATTTGAAAAAACTGTTTCTAAAAAAATTCTTCCCCCTCACATGACAAACTTCTTTAAAAGGAGAATTATAACTTTCACACAATATTCGGAGGAAACACTTAACCAATGTTGGGAGAGATTCAAAGAGATGTTAAATGTTTGTCCACATCACGGGTTTGAAACATGGAGGATGATTGTGTATTTGTACGAGGAGTTAACACCTTAAGGTAGGCAAATAGTGGAAATGATGTGTAATGGTGAGTTTAGAGACCAAAGTCCCGAAGAAGCACTAGATTACATAGCATACATAGCAGAGAATGCACAACACTAAGACACAGTTGGCACTTATGAGTCGCCTATCAATCCACAACCATCTGGTAGAGGTATGTTTAACCTGAGGGAATATCATGACCTTTCTGCTAAGTATGCATCTCTAGCTAAAAAAGTTGAGGCACTAGAAATAAGAGTGATCATGTTAAATTTGTTCAAGAAGTCATATGTCAAATCTGTAATTCAAATGAACATGTCACACAAGTTTTCCCAACCTTGCGAGCTCTACAAGAATGTCTCCATGACCAAGTCAGTTCCATAAAAGTTGATTAGAACTTTTATTAATTAAAAATTACATAAATTTTGTTATAAAGGCAAGTTTGAGCAAGTTTTTAAAAAAGACAAAGTAAGCTAAAACAAGCATTAAGTAAAAGAAAGAAATATTAGCTTAAGTAAAATTTTTATAGGAGAACAAGGAGAAAAAGATTGGATCTTCATATCAAACTTGCTATCTTTTGAAGTTCTCTATAACAACAAGGAGAAGAATATTGGATCTTCGAATCAAGCTTGCTTGCTTTGAAAGTTCTCTACAACATTTCAACAGGGAGAAGAAAATTGGATCTTGGAATTAAGCTTGTTAGGTAAGTTTGATAATCTCTAAATCTATGTTTTCATTAGTAAGTTGTTATCATTAATGAAACATATAGTGGTCTATTATGTATTAGATACATAATAACATAACTTGATGTTGAAATTAGGCTAATGAATTGTGTATGGATGCTTTAGAAGCATAAACACAATATGTTTGTAATTGGGTGTGTTCATGTTGGACATGAAACATAAAATTAGAGTTTTGAACTCTAGATGATAGCTTGGAGCTATGGATACCATTCTAGAATCAACTGACCACCTTTGAATGACCTAGAATTGTTCATGAGTCACTTTTTTTATTAGATTCTATTTTGGTTTATGTTTTGATTTAAAGAAATGCACATATGTATTTAGAATACATATATGTTTGTTGTATAACATGTGTTGATGTTGATGTTAAAATTGGATTTTTAGTGTATTGGAGTGTTTGAGAAAATTGGAAGTGTTTTGGATTAGATTCAAGGTAAATTTTCTCACTACCAATATTTTACACATGACAATATCGCGACTCCTAGAGGTGTTCACTGGTCGGGTTGGGTCACGTGGAAGTTGGGTCGTGGGTCGGGTCATGCAGAGGTGAAACCCAATCGGGTTCGGGTCGGGTCGGCCAAAAAAATAATTTTTTTAATGATTTAATTATTTTGAAATATAAATATTAGTTATTTGATGTCTCGAAAATTATCATATATATAAAGTTTTAATACAAAAAAGTAATAAATAAATGAAATAATAGTAAAAAATTTATAAAATAATAAAATTTTTAGAAAAATAATAAAATTTTTAGAAAAATAATAAAAGTTTTAGAAAATTCATAAAAAATTTAGAAAAATCATAAAATTTTAGAAAAATAATAAAAATATTACAGGGTCGGGTGGAAATTTTTTTATTTTTTAAACCCGCGCGGGTCGGGTCGGGTCGCGGATTGACCCGACCCTATGAACACCCCTAGCGACTCTGATCTCTAGGGTCGCGACACTCACCTCATAGAGCTGCGGGGGTTGCGACGCTCACCCTTGAGCATCGCGACACCGAGCATTCACATATTGGGCGTTGCGACTACCAAGCCTGCGCATCGCGACATGCCGAGAGTTGTTGTCCATGAGCATTGAAACTTAATTTTCTCAGTTTTGGAGTTTCCAGACTCCGATTCAGCCCCAGGTTTTTCCTACGGACTTGTAACGGAATATAATATTCCATAAAATAATTTTAAAAAATACACTTATGCTTGATATCTACGAGTTAGATCCACCTCCGCTCCGCGGGGTATCGATCCGACATAGGGGTTTCACAACTACCCCAACAGAATGGTATCAGCGCAGGTCTTAACTGTAGGGGTTTTAATGCGGAAATCCGGTAACGCAGCGGAATAGTGGAAAATCAAAATTTTCCGATTTCAAAACTTTTCTCGGATTAATTAAAAAAACTTATTTATTTAATTACCCAATAATCAAATTATGAAATATTACACAAGAAATCAAATTTTTGTGTAATTACCGAATTACCCATATACTTTGTATTTTGTTCATTTTAGTCCAAAATTGTTCAAAACAATTTTGAATGATTTTAAATCATTACTAATATGAATTTAACATATCCCAAATGTCAAAATACAATTAGCAACAAAAATCCCAATTTTAGCCACCAAGGCCGTGAGCCTCATTAAGGGGGAATAAGTGCATTTTGCACTTCCATTGTTCAAAACACATGCAAATGAAATCCAATAAACATAAGATTTAATATGTATCATATACACATCCAAATACACCATATAAATGAAAAACCCCAAATTTGGAAGTGGTCTTAAACCCTAATTTTTCAATTTCTTCAAATTGGACAAATTAGACCAAATTAACAAAATCCAATACTTCAATCATGTTTCTTTCATTACAATCTAGCCTCACCACAATGAAAAAATTATAGAACAAATTTAGGTCATTTAAGAGTGGGTCAATAACTCTAATAGTAAGTTGAAGAAACTTACTAAAATTCCAAGTTTTCCTTGTTTTTCTTTATCTTCCTCTCTATCTTCTTTTGTTTTCTTCAATGGAGTTTTGGTAAAGGTTTGAAGGTTAATAATACCCTAAAATGAAAACAAAAAGATATATACCAAAAATCATAGCCTTGGCCGAAATTTTAGGTATATAAAATATCAAGATATTTTTCAAATTTTGTTTCATTTAATTTTGCTTTTATTAACTTGACAACTTTAATCATTAAACCATTTAATGTAATAAAACAAGTCAACAAAGGCAACTAAGTCATTAAATAAAATATCATAAATTAAAAAATATCTATAATTTAATTAATTTAATCATTTAACAATTAATTAATTAATTAAATACAAATATATTAAATATATGTATTATATTTACAATAAATAGAAAATACATATACATTTATGATATTAGTCAAATATCTCAATTTGACAATTAATTAATGTGTATTTGAATTAATCTAACATTAAATGCAAATACACAAAAATTAAGGAAATGATTGTCGGGTCCCTACACATGTATTTTGCGTTTAACCTTTAAACGACTTTATAAATAATCATTATCATTTATAAATATTGCCCTAGTGCTCTACGAGTATGTTTCATTAGTGAGACTCTCTAGATTCAGGCATATCCGTCACGAAATCCAATTTCGTGTCCATAATTTATCCACCCGTAAATTATGACGGTCACAGATAAACTCGCTGAATCATACATGTCGAGGTTATGGCAAATATATAATTCCTCCGTCACAGATATCCGGATAAATCCCAGAGATATAGATGTAAACGTCAAATCTCTATAGGGACTATCCAGTCGACTATTCTATTAGCAATCTCAAAAAGCACATTTAGAACTAACTTCTAAATTGTACCATGTGCCCATCGTTTTTATCTGATTGCTAATCATATGGACTACCTATGCTCTGATACACATAACTGACGGATCCAATCTCGATACTCACAGGACACCCTGAGGATCTATCCACACTCAACAAACAGGCGGAGGTCTGAATAGAAAAACCATGAAAAGAATGCTTAGTACTTCATTAGTAACATTCTATCAACTTTATACATGCACAACCCCTTTATCAAACTTTAATCCATCAAAAATACAAAGAATAAAGAATAGAAAAACTCAAGAACATCATAGCATGAAGTCTAGAACACAAGGAACAATTTCCCTTCTAATAGTAAGTTGGAGAAACTTACTAAAATTCCAAGTTTTCCTTATTTTTCTTTATCTTCCTCTCCAACTTCTTTTGTTTTCTTCAATGGAGTTTTGGTAAAGTTTTGAAGGTTAATAATACCCTAAAATGAAAACAAAACAATATATACCAAAAATCATAGCCTTGGCTGAAATTTTAGGTATTTAAAATATCAAGATATTTTTCAAATTTTGTTTCATTTAATTTTACTTTTATTAACTTGACAACTTTAATCATTAAACCATTTAATGTAATAAAGCAAGTCAACAAAGGCAACTAAGTCATTAAATAAAATATCATAACTTAAAAAATATCTAAACTTTAATTAATTTAATAATTTAATAATTAAATAATTAATTAATTAATTAAATACTAATATATTAAATATATGTATTATATTTACAATAAATATAAAATACATATACATTTATGATATTAGTCAAATATCTCAATTTGACAATTAATTAATGTGTATTTGAATTTATCTAACATTAAATGCAAATGCACAAAAATTAAGGAAATGACCGTCGGGTCCCTGCACATGTATTTTGTGTTTAACCTTTAAACAACTTTATAAATAATCAGTATCATTTATAAATGTTGCTCTAGTGCTCTACGAGTATGTTTCATTAGTGAGACTCTCTAGATTCAGGCATATCTGTCACGAAATCCAATTTCTTGTCCATAATTTATCCACCCGTAAATTATGACGATCACGGATAAACTCGCTGAATCATACATGTCGAGGTCATGGCAAATCTATAATTCCTCCGTCATAGATATCCAGATTAATCCCATAGATATAGATGTAAACGTCAAATCTCTATAGGGACTATCCAGTCGACTATTCTTTAGCAATCTCAAAAAGAATATTTAGAACTAACTTCTAAATTGTACCATGGGCCCATCATTTTTATCTGATTGCTAATCATATGGACTACCTATGCTCTGATACACAGAACTGAAGGATCCAATCTCGATACTCACAGGACACCCTGAGGATCTATCCACACCCAACGAACAGGCGGAGGTCTGATCTAAATAGATCGGTGACGTGACTGCCATCTAAGTGTGGAAGATGTCTCATGCGCCCATAGTGGTATCTCAAGTCGAAGAATCAGAAGTGCTACTCAACCCGATAAGATTCTTATTGACGTTGGTGTAACATCCATTAAGAATCTTCGGTGAGTCATTCAATAATTATCCGCTATAAACACCCACATGTCTATACTAGTCTCCAAGACTTATGGTTCATTGAGAAACCATTGGAATCAAATATTCCAGTATATGACATGTACCGGTCTCAACAGGTTTACTATACTGACCAAGTAGTGTAAACTTTGACCAAGAACAGTCTGAGAATGACAACGTCATGATACTACTCAATGTCAGTTGCAACGCTTTTGCAACAGCACCATGAATAGTCATTCTAAGGTCATTACGTCTTTACCATATAAAAAGATACATTATATTATAGAAACTGCATATATATTATTCATAATAATAACGTTTTACAGAAGTATTCATAAAGAAATACAACAGGGAATTGGCGCTCTGAGCACCAACCCCAACAAAAACTCCCACTTGCTCTAGTGCCAATAACGATTGTATCTAATACTCATCGACTCCACGTGTTTATCAAACAACTTCGGAGGTATGGCCTTCGTCAGCGGGTCTGCTACATTATCTTCACTCGGTACCTTGCACACGACAATATCCCATCGCGACACAATCTCTCGATTGATGTGGTACTTGCGTTCCACATGCTTCGACTTCTGATGCGCCCTCGGTTCTTTTGCTTGCGCAATGGCTCCAGTATTATTACAGTATAACGGAATCGCATTCTCGATACTTGGGACAACTCCCAATTCTGTGATAAAGTTCTTTATCTACACAGCCTCTTTTGCAGCTTCAGAAGCTGCAATATATTCCGCCTCAGTGGTGGAATCTGCTGTTGATCCCTACTTGGAACTCTTCCAACAAACTGCACCTCCGTTAAGGGTAAATACGAATCCAGATGTAGACTTTCTATCATCGGGATCCGATTGGAAATCAGAATCCGTAAACCCGTTAACTTGCAGTTCGTTTCCTCTATAAATTATTAACTTATCCTTAGTACCTTTAAGATACTTGAGGATATGTTTAATGGCTATCCAATGGTCATTACCTGGATTTGACTGATATCTGCTAGTTACGCTAACAACGAAACTGATATCAGGCCTTGTACATAACATGTCATATATTATGCTACCCAAACACGAAGCATAAGGTTGGTTAGACATTCTAACCTTCTCATCTTCTGTTTGTGGACTCATCTTCTTTGAAAGATGAATCCCATGTCTGAACGATATTTTTGCTGTCTTACAGTTACCAAAATTATACCGTTCCAAGATCTTATCTATGTACGTTGATTGGGATAACCCAATCAGCCTCCTTTGTCTATCTCTATAGAGTTTTATCCCTAAAATATAGGAAGCTTCTCCCAGGTCCTTCATGGAGAAATTCTTACAGAGGTACGCTTTGATGCTTTGTAACATACCTAAATCATTCCCAATGATTAGGATGTCATCAACATATAGGACTAAAAATACGACCATGCTCCCATTGACCTTCTGATACTCACAAGATTCTTCAGAATTCTTGAGAAAACCAGACGATCTAATAATCTCGTCGAATCGAAGATTCCAACTTCGTGAAGCTTGTTTAAGTCCATAAATGGACTTCTTAAGCTTACATACCATACCCGAGTTTTCGCTGGATGCTAAACCTTCCGGCTGTTCCATATAGATTTCTTCATCAAGAAATCCATTTAGAAAAGCCGTTTTGACATCCATTTGCAAAATCTCGTAGTCATGATACGCAGCTATAGAAAGCAAAATCCGAATATACTTGAGCATTGCTACTGGTGAAAAAGTTTCATCGTAGTCGATGCCAGGTCGCTGCGTGTAACCTTTTGCTACCAGTCGGGCCTTGTAAGTTTCAACCTTATCGTTAGGCCCGCGCTTCCTCTTGTAAACCCATTTACAACCGATAGGAACAATTCCTTCGGGAAGCGGAACCAAGTCCCAAACTTGATTCTCATACATTGAGTCTATCTCGGATTTTATGGCTTTTTTCCATTTCACGGAGTCGATGTCCAACATCGATTCTCTATAGGTGAAAGGATCAGTCTCTTTACTAAGAGAACATCCAGACTCTTTTCTTGTATCAAATACAAGCGTTCAGAAGGTCTAGATACCCTTTCTGACATACGGAGTGTGTGTGTTGAAGGTTCTTCATCTACTTGAACTTCAGGTTCCTCTGTTGGTTCGTTGTTTTCAGGTTGGACTTCATCAAGCTCAAACTGTCTATGATTACCCCCTTCTAACAAAAATTCTACTTCTAGAAATTTTACGAAGCGAGCTACGAACACATTTCGATGCTCGGTATCATAGAACATATATCCCCTCGTATTCGAATGATATCCGACAAACCTAAACTTTTGCCCTCGAGGTGAAAAATTATCTTGCTGAGTCACCCTGACATAAGCAGGACAACCCCAAACCTTAATGTAACTAAGATTTGGTCTCCTACCGAACCATATCTCATACGGTGTCGTAGGAACAAATTTTGAAGGAATCTTTTCAAAAGATGTGCAGCAGTTAAAAGAGAGTAACCCCATAAATAATAGGGCAAATCTGTGAAACTCAACATCGATCGGACCATATCCAATAAAGTCTGATTTCTCATCTCAGACACTCCATTGTGTTGTGGAGTACCTGGAGGAGTATATTGTGCGAGAATCCCATTCTCCTTCATATAATCCATGAACTCACTGCTCATATATTCACCGCCTTGATCGGATTGAAGGCATTTAATATATTGACCAATTTGTTTTTCTACTTCATTTCGAAACTCTTTGAACTTTTCAAAGGTTTCTGATTTATGTCGCAACAAATAGACATAACCATACCGTGATAGATCATCGGTAAAGGTAACGATGTACGAATAACCACTGTGAGCAGTCTGACTTAGTGGACCATATACATCAGAATATATAAGTTCCAGTAAGTTAGTGGCGCGGTGTCCAACACCAGAAAATGGGGCTTTGGTCATCTTACCTTGAATACACGATTCACAAGTTGGATAGGATTCAATGGTGAGATCTGGTATCAAACCATTCCTAACCAATTGGGTAAGGCGTTTAACGCCTATATGACCTAGTCGCATATGCCAAAGTTCAGTATTATTAATTACAGGTAAACTACGTTTATTAACTCCAGTATTTAAAATATCTTTTGAAGTTTGCAATGTATAATGACCATGCTGGTTTGGACAACAAAGGATCTGAATATTACTTTTATCATATAAATACAAAGAACGGTTCTTAATATTAATATGAAAGCCTTCTGTATCCAACACAAAAAGTGATATAATATTAGCTACATATCCTGGTACAAAATGACAGTCATTTAACAAAAGTGTCCCATTCGGCAATGAGATCTCGCATACTCCCACTGCAACTGCATCCAGAGAGTCTCCACTCCCGAATCGCAACTGCATCTCTCCAGGCTTCAGTCTTCTACTTTCCTTCAGCACCTGCAACGAATTGCAAATGTGAATGGGACAAGCAAAATCTAAAATCCAGTTGGATGTAAATGCTTCACAAGCTAAAGATAAATCAATAACTGGAAAAATAAATGTACCCGATGTAGATGCTCTCTCCCTCCTCAGCTGGGCAATGTAGTCAGGACAGTTCCTTTTCCAGTGCCCGACTTTGCTGCAGTGATGGCATTTGTCTTCAGAAGCCCTCTTGGACTTTGCTATCTTTGCCTGTGGTTGAAGACCGAGACCCTTCTTCTTATTCCCTTTCTTCTTCTTTCCCTTTGACCAAGTTGGGAAGAAGCAGAAAGTGAAGTAGGTCTAGGAGGGCGAGTCGATACTCCCTTCTTGAGGTCCTCTTCCGCCGAGAGTAACATCCTATGCAGCTCTTGGTAGGTACAGATAATCCCGTTAATATTGAAGTACATCACGAACTGGCGATAAGAAGCTGTGAGAGAACCAAGAATAACACTCCTACCAAGAATGTCATTCAGAATGAGATTATGTTGCCTCAATTGATCGATCAAATTGATCATCTGAAGAACATGTGGGCTTACAACTTGCCCCTCATCCAATCGTGCATGGAACAGTTCCATTGCGACCTTATGAACAACAACTTGTTCTTGGTTGTCAAACGATTGTCTTAATCGTGTCATCATAGTATAAGCATCTGACATGCCATAATATTGTTTCTTGAGTCCTGGTGAAAGCGAACTTAAGATGTATGATTAACCCTTAAATCATCATTCTTCCAAGCTTGGAAGACTTCGCGTTCTTTGGGTTTGTAGCGTCCTCTGCCACAGCAAGGGGCAGTGGACCCTCAAAACATATCCAACCTCTCGGAATCGAGGACAATCCTCAAATCCAGATCCCAATCGGTGAAGTTATCAGCGCCTTTAAGTTTGTTCGCATCAAACATACGCACAAACTGATTTGTGGATGGTTCCGCCATTGCAAATCTATCATATAGATCACGAAAAACGGTTAGCAGAAAATTAAGCAGTTTCATATAATATCATAATCATAAATTAGATCATGAATTTTTAATCTAAAAATACCCCTCCCACTAAATCATGCAATACTGTAATCCCAAAAAAAATACAAAGATTTAATAATTAAATTAAATACAAATAGTGAAAAGTGGATCCCGTGAATATATTTCAGCTCACAGCAGAGGCACGGTCTCACCTACGTATATTCATCAGGTAGACAACTCATTTTTCAATCACTCACTAGTGACTCCTGGGTTTCCAATCCTGGTCATTTCTCGCTGTCGCTGCTAAGGCAGGCCCATAAGGAGACGTACAAAGGTTAAACTCGTCAATGATAAACTCAAGTTACTTGCGTAACCATGACAGCTAGGGCACGTTCAGGATTCCACTTTCACTTGAATTTATCTAGTATCTGATATACATCCGGTATAAATAAATCTCTATCGGCTACACCCTCACAGCAGAGGCACGGTCTCGGATGTAGTCACGGAGAAATAATTATAAACCGTATTAATAAGACGGACCACATAACATGCATCAAATACATAATTACATTTAAACCTTATTAATTAGAGATTTTCCGCTAAGTGTCATACACCCTAAATCTAATCAAATTAGATTATAACATGCATGTATAAAGTCAAGAAAACATGATTAAACATTGAATTAAAGGGCTAATCATATTAGGGGGTCCTAGAATCAGACTCGCTCTGATACCATTTTGTAGGGGTTTTAATGAGGAAATCCGGTAACGCAGCGGAATAGTGGAAAATCAAAATTTTCCTATTTCAAAAAATTTTCTCGGATTAATTAAATAAACTTATTTATTTAATTACCCAATAATAAAATTATGAAATATTACACAAGAAATCAAATTTTTATGTAATTACCGAATTACCTCTATACTTTGTATTTTGTTCATTTTAGTCCGAAATTTTTCAAAACAATTTTGAATGATTCTAAATCATTACTAATATGAATTTAACATATCCCAAATGTCAAAATACAATTCGCAACAAAAATCCCAATTTTTGCCACCAAGGCCGTGAGCCTCATTAAGGGGGAATAAGTGCATTTTGCACTTCCATTGTTCAAAACACATGCAAATGAAATCCAATCAACATAAGATTTAATATGCATCATATACACATCCAAATACACCATATAAATGAAAAGCCCCAAATTGGAAGTGGTCTTAACCCTAATTTTCAATTTCTTCAAATTTGACAAATTAGACCAAATTAACAAAATCCAATACTTCAATCATGTTTCTTTCATTACAATCAAGCCTCACCACAATGAAACAACTATAGAACAAATCTAGGTCATTTAAGAGTGGGCCAATAACTCTATAATGGCAACAAGGTTCGAAAACCATGAAAAGAATGCTTACTACTTCATTAGTAACATTCTATCAACTTTATACATGCACAACCCCTTTATCAAACTTTCATCCATCAAAAATACAAAGAATAAAGAATAGAAAAACTCAAGAACATCATAGTATGAAGTCTAGAACACAAGAAATAATTTCCTCTCTAATAATAAGTTGAAGAAACTTACTAAAATTCCAAGTTTTCCTTGTTTTTCTTTATCTTCCTCTCTAACTTCTTTTGTTTTCTTCAATGGAGTTTTGGTAAAGGTTTGAAGGTTAATAATACCCTAAAATGAAAACAAAACAATATATACCAAAAATCATAGTCTTGGCCGAAATTTTAGGTATATAAAATATCAAGATATTTTTCAAATTTTGTTTCATTTAATTTTACTTTTATTAACTTGACAACTTTAATCATTAAACCAGTTAATGTAATAAAGCAAGTCAACAAAGGCAACTAAGTCATTAAATAAAATATCATAACTTAAAAAGTATCTATACTTTAATTAATTTAATAATTTAATAATTAAATAAATAATTAATTAATTAAATACTAATATATTAAATATATGTATTATATTTACAATAAATATAAAATACATATACATTTATGATATTAGTCAAATATCTCAATTTGACAATTAATTAATGTGTATTTGAATTAATCTAACATTAAATGCAAATGCACAAATATTAAGGAAATGACTGTCGGGTCCCTACACATGTTTTTTGCGTTTAACCTTTAAACGACTTTATAAATAATCAGTACATTTATAAATGTTGCCCTAGTGCTCTACGAGTATGTTTCATTAGTGAGACTCTCTAGATTCAGGCATATCCGTCACGAAATCCAATTTCGTGTCCATAATTTATCCACCCTTAAATTATGACGATCACGGATAAACTCGCTGAATCATATAGGTCGAGGTCATGGCAAATGTATAATTCCTCCGTCACAGATATCTGGATAAATCCCAAGATATAGATGTAAATGTCAAATCTCTATAGGGACTATCTAGTCGACTATTCTATTAGCAATCTCAAAAAGAACATTTAGAACTAACTTCTAAATTGTACCATGGGCCCATCATTTTTATCTGATTTCTAATCATATGGACTACCTATGCTCTGATATACAGAACTGACGGATCCAATCTCGATACTCACATGACACCCTGAGGATCTATCCACACCCAACGAACAGACGGAGGTCTGATCTAAATAGATCGGTGACGTGACTGCCATCTAAGTGTGGAAGATGTCTCATGCGCCCACAGTGGTATCTCAAGTTGAAGAATCACAAGTGCTACTCAACCCGATAAGATTCTTATTGACGTTGGTGTACCATCCATTAAGAATCTTCGGTGAGTCATTCAGTGTTTATCCGCTATAAACACCCACATGTCTATACTAGTCTCCAAGACTTATGGTTCATTGAGAAACCATTGGAATCAAATATTCCAGTATACGAAATGTACCGGTCTCAACGGGTTTACTATACTGACCAAGTAGTGTAAACCTTGACCAGGAACAGTCTGAGAATGACAACGTCATGATACTATTCAATGTCAGTTACGACGCTTTTGCAACAGCACCATGAATAGTCATTCTAAGGTCATTACGTCTTTACCATATAAAAAGATACATTATATTATATAAACTGCATATATATTATTCATAATAATAACGTTTTACAGAAGTATTCATAAAGAAATACAACCGAGAATTGGCGCTCTTAGTACCAACCCCAACATTAACCACACAACACATGTTGCCTGTTTGACATGTATTTGAATCTATGCCTCTATAATTGTAATTTAATTATGCATAAGTCATATTGGATATGCATTGTATGTTTTAAATTAAACTTTTTTTTTTATTTTGGCCCAAGCATGTTCATGACTTGATTGTCATAAATCTCATATGATTAGGTGATAATTTTATTTTAAGTAATAATATTAATAATATTAAAGCATTATAGGATGGTCCGTTTATTAATACAGAGATGAATAAGTTCTTATTACTTATGTCCAATGCCGTGATTATTGT
>SKCR01045607.1:0-46970 GCA_019454045.1 Zanthoxylum bungeanum | reverse complement strand
TCATAATATCACGATTGGATGCGCATCACTTTAAGAGCCCTAATACCGTATCCTGCATGACATCATCTCCATTATGACTGGAGTGACACTTCCATCTCGACATCACATCCAATACACTACGATTCCTGATAAACCAGAAGAGGTGAACACAGAACCAGTTAAGATCCCCCACCACCAAAACCAAAGTTTACCGATTGTCGTAAGTATTAGCGATGTAAGTCTCAGGTTAAGACTATACACACCTACCTTGATTTCGGCCTCCCATAGACACCTAGTCATAATACCAATGGGATTCCGAAGGGTCTATCCAGAGCGAAGCTGTTTCCCGTACCATCGGTGAAACACGACTCCTATCGCACTTGCACAAGTATCCAATACTTATATATATGAGAACTATGCCGTTGTGCCCTCACAACGCGCACAAGTGCAATACTAGCCTATTCCGCATTATCGATGTCCAGTCTCGATAATACTACGGCTAGGGATATTTAATGATTAATCCTTCGTGGACTGATACTGTCTCATATCATCTCAATCCAGGAACTAATCATAGGGACCTCTCTTCATTTATATATCTAAGGTGATCTAATCACAAATGACGAGAGTGCAATTTCCTTGTTACATAGTTATTTGCTACAACAACACAATGATCTGTGCAAATAGTGACGCTATGGGTCATTTTGTCCAACAGTTAGTTCGTATTCCTCAATAAGATTGACATCTTTATGAGGTGAGATCAGAAACTCATACCCTAGGTTGTTTTCTGACTCTCTCCGACCTACGTTGTTCTTGTGTATTCGAAGATTATTGGTGTAGCTTCATCCTTGATGAACTGTTTGTGTTCCACTAAGGACTTGGTGCCTTGAACAGTATAACTCCGATTTTTCATCGAGTTTTGCTATCCTCCCACTTACCACTGCATATCGGTATTGCTCTTAGGAAAACCGCATGGTGAACAACAATTACATTATTCTCAAGTGAGTTGTATAAGTACTATACTTTGGTTTCCTTAGGATAACCAATTATATTAGGCAGTTATCCAATTGGTTTCCAGTTTGGTATCATCCAAACGTATGCCTAGCATTCCCAAATCATCAGGAGTGAGAAAGCCTAGTTTCTTTCCTGTTCATATCTAATATGAAATCTGTCAAACAGATTTTTACGGAACCTTATTCAAAATAAGTATTGCACTGTTAATGCTTATCCCTTTTGAATGAAAATGGTAGCTCATAGCGACTCATGATTAACCTTATCATGTCCAACAAAATTCGATTTGTCCGTTCGGACACACCGTCAAATTGACGTGTTCCGGGAGGAGTCCTGATTGAAAGAATACTATACTCTTTCAAGTATATGAGAAACTTATTTCTTAAGTATTTTCATCATGGTCAAACTGTGATGTTTTAATACTTTAGCCGATCTGTTCGTCTATTTCGTGTCGAAACTCTAAAAGTTTCTGATTTGTGTTCTTCAAAAGAAACACAACCATAACGCGATGCCACATCCGTAAAGGTCACGAAATATTCATATCCAACTTTAGCCTAGCTAGACATGGGCCCACTTACGTCACTATGAACAAGGGCTAATAGATCGGTGGCACTTATACTTTTACCAAGTAAAGGTGTTTTAGGCACTTTGCCCAATAAACTAGATTCGTAGACTTCATTTGAATGGAATCAAATCCGTCCTAGTATCCACTCTTCAAAAGTGTGGATATACGAGTCTTGTTTGATTGTGTCCCAGACAACATTGCCACAAATAAGTCTCATATGATCAAATCAGTTTGAGCTATTTGTTTGTCATGTTATATGTTTGATATTTATTTATATTCAAAATATAAATACTGTTATTCACATCTAATGTGTTTATCTCAATATCATCTTTATAAAATAAAACACTTTAGTGTTCTAGAATATAAAGGTGTACTCGCAACGAGTTATTCTCGATATAGAGATAATGTTTCTAGTCAAACTAGTTACATTATAACAGTTTCCTAATTTAAGTACACACCCGAAGGGTAGTTCCTAAACTTAGGTATCTGCGGTAAAATAGCGACTTTCGTCCCGTTTCCAATTAGCAGATTAATTCTCAATTGAAGTCAGTATCCTGCTCATCGCAGATTCTGCACATCAATGCATATTTATGTATCACACTTAGTATTTAAAATCCAATTTTAATACTAGTAGTGAACATATTTATGACAAACATATTTGAAGTCATAGCCTTGCTCGTCTTCAATTCCTTCATGTTTGCTTTGTCCATACGGCAGTCACGCTTCAGTGATCCCATTTGCAACAGTTTAAGCATACATTTTTGGATATGTCCTTTGTCTTCCTAGAAGACAGTAATGATTTTACCTTTGCCCTTTTCTATATCCCAGAAGCCTTTGGCCAAGCCTTGGGTTTCTAGAATATCGAAGTAAGGTGCGCCTTGCGCTACTTGCCTTATTGCAAAATTTGGCTTTATCTCCTTGAGATAGCCATTAACTCTCCAAGAGTTATTAATTGCAATTTAATACTTCTAAGATCTAAGAATAGATTTATGAAGATCCTTCATTTCTTCATCATACTTTAAGGATCTAATCCTTAGTCTGAATAGGAAATTAATGAGTCTTTATGGCAAGCATAATGGATTAAACATAAAGTTATCATCACATGAATCTTCCAAAGATCATACTCTACTATTTGCTTAACTCCGGGCTTAGGCCTAAGATGTTATTTTATCAAATAAAGTACTTCTTAGTTTCAGGACTATCCTGAAATTTATTCCCAATTTGAAAATTAAAGTCGTCTAAAAACATTTTCCTTAGGATAATGTTTTAAACACTAATCTTTCAATTTAATCTTGATTCTAATAGTCCAACTATTTAATCAACGATTTCAGGTACAATCTAATGTAATGATTACTATAGTCACTATATAACTTATTACAATTTTATTGGTTAAAATCAAATATATATTGATTACTATAATCAAATTATATAATCATTATAAATGATCGTAAAATTCAAATATATTGATTACTATAATCCAATTATATAATCAACTATAAATGAAGGGTAAAATTCAAATATATATTAATTACTAAATCCAATTATATAATCAACTACAAATGAAAGGGTTTGAATACAGTCCAACTATTTAATTAAAACAACAATAAATATTAGTCCAACTAATATATATAATTTATTTGACGAATGATATTTGATTGAGCGCGTATGGCAAGTAACTAAACGAATATTGCAAATCTAATACTTGCCTCCAACTATTTTTCTGCGAGCCTCTAACCCTCTGTCGAGTACTCGGGAAACCATGTTCCTAGTGGGCTAGGATCCCATTAAATAACACACAATCTTGACTTTGGCCAACAAATTGTATGATACTTAACTGGGTAGATCTCTAAGATCAATTGGATCTCATCCATTCCTAGATCAGTAGGTGGACATCCAAGTCCGAAACATATATCTTATATATGCCAATATATCAAATATATTACCTAACCTTTTTCTCTAAATCAACTAAGCCTTGGCTTTGGCACAACAAACTTAATGATCCCAGTTAAGCGGAACCCATTGACATGGAAAGCTTCGTAATCAATGTCGATGGACAAGAAGTGATATTGACTTTGGCCAACAAATCCCGACTTGGACAAGATACTGATATGGAACAAAACTCTCATGATTCAAACACATCCGCAATTGACAAAGGTCTTGACTTTGGCCAACAAACCAATGCCAACTTTGGATCTTGAGTAAGAATCACTCAACTGAAAGAAAAATGCTTAATATGTTTTGAGGGTTTTTCGCGTGCATATTGGCAACCAATTTATTATCTTTGTTAAGGTCTCATCATCATACACCCTTAAACATGCATTCTAAATACATAATAAACCGCGTATAAATAAATAAATTAATAATGATATACGGATGGATATGTCACAAATTGTTCCTAGAAAAAATCACTCCATTTCCTCTCCCCGGCTAGAACTATTCTAACTTCTACCCATTACAAAATACAATAAGAAAGCTCATTTACATTGAGGGGAATAGGTGAGAAGAGAAATACAATGAGAAATGAGATCAAAGGCTGGACACGCAGGTCAACAATTTAAATAAATTCTAAATTTATTACAATTTCCAAAATGCCCTCGCCCCGCCCTTCTAATATCCATCCGATATATACATTATCATACAACACATTCAGGTATTCATACAAATCATGTTATTCAATCAATCTAATCCAATTAATTAATCTTTGAATTAATGACCATCCAATGTTTAAACAACGATTTGATTTGCATGAGTCAAACTCATTTAAGAATAAATACTCAAAGTAAGTATTCTTGAATTATATTGAACTACAACTTTAAATCCAATTTATTTGTATTCAATACTAATACAATTTAATTCCAAATTAAATATATACACTTACTTATAAGCCTTAAAGACTTGGATTCCAAATCCAATCTTAATGGGTCTCAAAGGCCCAATAACATCCAATGTCATTTTAATTAAAGTCCAATGGGCTTTTAATTATTCTTAAGGCATGGGCTTTGGCCACAATGGATCAAACCCAAAATGCCAAGGCCCAATAGGAATCACCCTATTGCCTACAAATTAATTTAGGCCCATTAGGTCCAATTAAATTCTTTAAAGGGTCAAGTGATATATTTGGATTGGATCCAATCCAAAAGTCCAAAACAAAACTTAGTCAAACCAAGCCCATTAAGCCCAAATGCACACTTTTAGCCCAATTCTTAATTAAAGGCTTATTAACATAATTATAATATTCCAAATATCACAATTACTTTAATTAAAGTGTATTAGCCATGATTAATTAATTAAACTCAATATTTCCAAAATACCAATTAACTTAATTAATCATGCTTAATCCATCAATTCATGCTCAACACAAATTGAAGCCAAAAATCATCATTTCATGCTCAACACAAATTGAAGCTAAAACACATCATTTCATGCCCAACATGCTCTTTGATTTAACATAAACATTATTGACTTTGATTCTAATCCAATCAAACCAACAATCAACATTTAAACATGCATTTAAACACATCATTTCATGTTACAAAAAAAAAAACAGCAGTCCACTGTCTTCATAGTTTCGGCCATGATAAGAGAATTTAAAAAATTTGATCCAATCAATTTTTCTCAAATCTAATCATGCACAACTCTAAGTTAACATAATCTAAGCATGCTCAAAGCATCAATTTGAAGAAATCATGCTCAAAACAAAAAGCCCCAAATTTTAGTCTCATGAACCCTAAAATTTTCATGCTTAAAATTGGCTCTGATACCATTGTTAGTGTTCGTAGAACATGCCAAGGATATAATAAGCAAGAAAAGGTGTTCATAAATTCATTATAAGTTGCGGAATTACTTACATTGAATGGATTTGAGCTTTTAAAATTTTGAGAAGAAGATCTCCAAGATCCTTCCATTGTTGATTCCAAGCTTTGAGTTGGTTTCCATGATCCTTCCTTTGTTGATTCCAAGCTTTGAGTTGGTTTCCAATCTTAGAGTGATGATTCCAACCCTTGATTTAGATTCCCTATCACCTTAGTTGATTCCACGAAGTGCTAGCTTTGTTGATTTTGCAACAAAATCAAAGAGAGGAGGCTCCATGTTCATGCCCATTCTAGGGTTTTTGAGTGTCTTTGTGTTTTGTTCCAAGTGTTGGAAGTGAAGAGAGAGAGTAGGCTTTTTGGTTTTGTTAAAGGGTTTTACCCTTTTACCCAAAACCATGTAGTTGGGGGTTTTGGTTTCACCTAAACCAATTGGTTGGAAAGTAAGTGGTTTTGGCATAAATGCCAACCACTTTCCAACCATCACTTCACATGTGTGACATGTGTGAAGTGGGCCCCACCATTTTGAATTCAAAATTCAAAATGTCTCTACGAACATTTGCCGCGGCTCGGATCCGTTTAATCCGATTAAACGAACTTTCGTCGTTAAATAATTAAATCTAATTAATTAAATAATGATGCCTCGCAAATATATTACGAACGTCGTTTACGAATTAATTCTAAATTAATTCGTTCGTTCGTATTAAAGTCCAACTTTAATTTCGTAATGAAATCCAATTCATATTAATATATCCGATATATTAATTTTAACCCTTACAAATAAATTAAATAGAAAATTCAAATTTAACCATTAAATTTATTCTACCGATTAATTCCAAATTAATCGCGTTCTCTCTCTTCCGAACACATTTAATCCCAGATTAAATAATACCTCAATTAATCCTAGATTAATTTTCTCTCTCTTAATTAATCCCAGATTAATTCTAATTAAATCAACTGTCATCGGTGAATCTTTGGGAAGCAACCCAAGAGATCCCTGGATATGTTTGCAGTAAATACGGTCATCGGATTATCCGAATACGTGCGTACCTCGTACCACGTGCTTACCGATTTACAAGACACGGTCGGCTTCTAGCAAAACACCATGCCTACAAAATTCTCCAGAAATATTCTTACTGGAATATATAATCTATGTCAGGCGTAGTATACGTAGTATTGCGTATTGCGATCCAGTATCGAATGTCACGTGTTAGGCCTGGGGCCGGAATATGTCTGCCCCGTACGAAGCACATGTCGGATGTTTGGTAACTAGTCTTTATAATCGGATGAACATGACCTAGTAATATCATCCTGATGACTGCAATACTTAAGAGCACTAGTTCCGTATCCTACGTGACATCATCTCCACTATGACTGAAGTGATACTTCCGTCTTGACATCACACCCAATACACTACGATTCTCAATATACCCAGCAGAGGCGTACACAGAACCGGTTAAAGCCCTAGACGACCAAAACTAAAGCATACCGATTGTCGCAAGTATTAGCGGTGCAAGTCTCAGGTTAAGACCAAATACACCAACCCTGATTTCGGACTTCCATAGACACATAGTCATACTACCAATGGAATTCCGAGGGGTCTATCCAGAGCGAAACTGTTTCTGCACCATTGGTAAACACAACCTCCTATCACACTTGCATAAGTATCCAATACTTAAATATATGAGAACTATGTCGTTGTGCTCCCACAACGCGCACAAGTGAAATACTAGTCTATTCCGCATTATCGATGTCCAGTCTCGATAATACTACGACTTGGGATATTTAATGATTAATCCTTCGAGGACTGATACTGTCTCATATCATCTCAATCCAGGAACTAATCATAGGGACCTCCTATCATTTATACATCTAGGTGATCTAATCACAAATGATAAGAGCGCAATCTCCTTGTTACATAGTTAATTTGTACAACAACACCATGATCTGTACAAATAGTGACACAATGGGTCATAACTGTCCAACAAAGTTTGCATGCATGAAAGTAAGTCGACATAACGGCAAGCACACAATTTCATAAACATATAAAATTGACAAATGCAGAAACTGAAAAAAATAATGATTGTCTAAAAATAAACATTGAAGAGATACAATTAAGCTCCTAATGCGAAAGAAATAACTAAATCATGCATGGAAATAATGTGTTATTTCTAATGAACCATTGATAAACACAAGATTAGATAAAATGAAATATGTGTGTTTCTAAAGTAGTACGTGGAATTGTATCCCAAGTTCAGACCTCAATACCGTCCATTCGGATTCGGCTACAGAATTTATGTATGGGTTTCCATCCGATATACCATGAGAGATAGCATAAAATCATCCATCCAACAACAATAACATACATAAACCAACAATACGTATGCGGAGAAATACTAATAATAATTAAAAAGATGAACAATAATAAATAAAAGGGTGCCCTCAGGTCTTACATCTTAAGTCACCTCTTGGAAGTGCGTTACGCGGCCGTCGGAAGGGTTAATGCTCCGCAACTCCTCCGATTTACTGGTTCAATGTTTTCCTTCGTCACCTCGCTGTTTTGGGCTGATGTTTTCTCTATTTTTGCTGCTGTTTCTGGTCGTTGTTTTTGGTTACTGTTTCCGGTATTTAAGGACTATTTTGGGTGACTGTTTGTGCGGTTTTAATGGGGGTTGCAAGGCTGTTTAGGAGTGTAGTTTTTGGTATTTTGGGGGGCTGTTTAGGGCTGTATTTAGTTGCTGTTTGGCATGAATTAGAGGGGCTGTTGGTGCGTTGGTTGCTATGTGCGTGAGAGAGAGAAGAAGTTTTGTTTAGGGTTTATTTTTGGTGAATGCCATGCATGTGGAAATAGATGAGAGAGGGAGCTAGGTTTGTTATTCTTTGCCTAGTGGAGAGGGGCTGTTGGTGCATTGGTGAGTATATGACTTTTGTTCACGTGGCTAAGGGGTTCGTTTGTATGAGAAGCATGCTTCTTTACGCGTGCAGTGGCGTGGCGGATCTGTCGGTTAGGTTTTGTTTGCTTGCGATGGCCAAGTGTATGAGAATGTTAACGGCTGTAAGTGTCTTTCACGTGGTGAACTGTGTGTGTGTTTCAGTTTAGAGAGGGAGATGGACGCGAGAGATTATGGTTATTTTTTAAAGTGGGATATGGAGGTCGAAAGGTTAAGAGTTTATTAGGGGTTTTTTGGATTCGGTGGATGAGAGAGGAGAGAGTTGCCGAGTATGAATGGTCTTTTTTCTGTTTGTGCCGTGAGGATCCTCCTTAGGGTTTTAGTTTGTGTGTCTTTTTATAAGAGTGGGTTAGGGTTGTCCTTGTATAGGTAGGAAATGGAGATTGTGTGATCATGGGGAAGATTTAATTAGTTTGTTATAAGGAAATGATTTCTTTAGTTTAGGAAGGTGATTTATTTAATTTAGGAAAAAAGATTTATGAGATTTGATTTGATTTATTTAATATATGAAGGAGATTTGATTTGATTTATTTAATTTAGGCATGTGATTTATTTAAATTATAAAGGTGATTTGTTTGGATTTTAACATGTGTTTAATGTTTTAATTATTTTGGATGGGGCTTAGAGGCTTGGGCGTGTGGCTTGGTGGTGTGTGGGGATTTTTAGGGCAGAGTCTAAGAGTTAAAACAGAGATTAATCGAGCGAACCCGAGGCTAAGCAAATGAATGAAATCTGGCAAGGTATTTATTTTTTGAATTTTCCCTTCCGACATCCGTTTCTCGCGACTTCCGTAACTTAAAGGGTAGTGCCTCCATATAACGCTCATCATCGGGTCTTATGCAAAAATGCAGTGCCTATACCAGTGTTGCTCACCAAGATTTTCCTAATACCTGCTCGTTATGCTAAGAGCATAAGAGACATCAGGTCTTGTACATAGCATGGCGTACATGATCGATCATATTGCTGAAGAATAAGGGATCCTACTCATACGCTCTATATCTGAAGGAGTATGTGGACATTGCTCATTAGATAATTTGATTCCATGACAAGTAGGTAAATTATCTCTTTTGGAATCTTCCATTTTGAATCTTTTCAAAACTTTATCTATGTACGTAGATTGAGAAAGTCTTAACAACCTCTTAGATCTATTACGGTAGATCTTAATGCCGAGGATGTAGGCTGCTTCTCCCAAATCTTTCATAGAGAAATTCTGAGATAACCATTATTTGGTGGCTTGCATCATGGGAATATCATTCCCGATAATTAATATGTCATCGACATATAATACAATAAATACATCAGCACTCCCACTACTTTTCCTCTAAACACATGGCTCGTCTACATTTTTGATGAAGTCAAATTCTTTGATTGTCTCATCAAATCGTATATTCCAACTTCTGGAGGCTTGCTTGAGTCCATAAATGGATCGTTTAAGCTTGCATACTTTATTATGATCATCCTTTACGAGCAAACCCCTCAGGTTGTGTCATATAGACTTCCTCTACGAGGTTCCAATGAAGGAAAGTTGTTTTGACATCTATCTGCCAAATCTCATAATCAAAGTGTGTAGCTAGTACCAGTAAAATTCGAATGAACTTTATCATTGCAACAGGCAAGAAGGTTTCATCATAGTCAATTCCTTAGATTTGTCTATAACCTTTCGCCACCAACCTAGCCTTATAGGTTTGGATGTTGCCTTCTACATCAGTTTTACGCTTGTAAATCCACTTACAGCCTATGGGTTTTATCCCTTCAGGTGCATATATCAAGTCCCATACTTGATTCTGATACATAGAGTCTATTTCAGATTTCATGGCCTCAAGCCACTTGAATGAATCAATGTCACGCATTGCTTCGTCATAAATGGTGGGATCGTCATTATTAATGACCTGATCATGATCCTCATCAATATGGAAACCATATCTTTCAGGCTCATGTCTTTCCCTACCATACCTTCTGAGTTCATAACCTTGTGGTTGTTCCGTCGCTGCCCTTTTGAGGGGCCTGGGGTTTAGTTCTATGTTAGTTTGTTCTTCTCGTACCTCTTTGAGGTCAAGTCTACTCCCACTATATTTCTTGAGAAGGAATTCATTCTCTAGAAATTTAGCATTTCGTGTGACAAATATTCTTTGTTCATTTGGGACGTAGAACACGTATGCTCACGAGTTCAAGGTATATCCTACAAACTTACATTTAACTGCCCTATCATCCAATTTCTTAGTTTGTCTGAGCTTGACATATGCGTCTGTAGGCACTGCATTTTTGCATATAAGTCCCTATGATGAGTCTCATTTGGAGACACTACCTTTTAAGTCACGGAGGTCACGGAAAACGGACATCGGAAGGGGAAATTCAGAATAAACAAGGTTCACTATTTTCGTTCGTGCTGCGTTCGTGTATACGTTCGAACGCCAAACAGATTGCGGGTGTTCGTGCCGCATTCGAAGAGGCGTTCGAACGGTGTCGGTAATTCTGGTTTTGCTGCTAGCCTCACATCAGGCCCAATTCGCCCAAGCCACTTAAAACACATATTTAACACATGGTGAAATAAAAAACAAATCTGAAAATCACATACCAAATTAAAAAGATGTCATGCCTAATTAAAATCAATTATAACAATTTAAATATATTGGCTTCCTAATCTAAACCAATCTTGTATCCATCAAATCTTTGACTTTCCTTGCTCAACACTAAATCAAATCCCTTTCTTGTGAGACAAGGTGAAGCCCTAGCCTTTCTCTATATAAACAACCTATAACCAAGACATGATGGCCCTAGCTCATACATAGCTCATACACACAACTCACATGAAAATCACAGCAAGAAACCATAGAAGTTCATGCATACTACAAAGAAATAACACAAAAATTCTCTTCATCTCCTTCCCCTAATCACCGAAAATCATACCTCCATTTAGCAACCTCATATTACCGAAAAGCAGCCCATACAGCAGCCTTAAAACACGCACACAACAGGCCCTAAACCTCCACACATCACCGAAAATACAGCCCCAAACAGTAACATAAAAACTGCACTTACAATCCTTGAAATAACCACACAAAACGGCACCAAAATCCCCAAAAATAGCAGTCATGTACGCCAAAACAGTGATCTGAACAGTGAGTGGAAAATACAGAGGAAACAGCAGTAAAACGGAGGCCAAACAGCAGTAAAAGATGGAGAATGATGACTCAAAACAGTAAGACAACGAACGAGGGCAGTGAACCAGTGAACCGAAAGAGTTGCGGAGCATCCACCCTTCCGACGATCGTGTACCGTACATCCGAGAGGTGATTTAAAAGGTTAGACCTGAGGGCACTTTTCTTATTAGTTTATATTCATCTTTTGATTGTTTATTGAATTCTATTCGCATGAGTGTCATTTATGGATGCATGTTGTGGCTTAAATGAAATGGAAAATGTGTCGCCTCTTGTGGTATATAGGATGGAAACCCGGACATAAATTTCATAGCCGATTTCGAATGGGCAGTAGTATGATCTGTACTTGGGATACAACTCCACGTACCACTTGAGTAAACGGCACACTCTTTTGTTTTATGTTGCTTCGGTTTATTTATTTTTCGTTATTTTGAATTCTGCATGTTACTTTTGTATGCATGATTCAATCGAGTGCATGGGCTTAGTAAGTCGGATTAAAGGTCCCCTATTTGGAGGGGTTAAAATCCTTTACCATGAAGCTTTGCCGCGCCGGTTGATGTGTGTTCGGTTGGATATAAGATATGTTCAATCGGATATACTAAGTTTGATATGATTGTGTTTATTTTTGTATGCATGATGTGATCGAGCACATGGGCTTAGTAAGTGCGATGAAAGGTCCTCTACTTGAAGAGGTTAAAATCCTTTACCATGATGCTTTGACACGCCGATTAACGTATATTTGGTTGAATGTAAGATGTGTTCAATCGGGTACATGAAGTCTAAGGTTATTGTCTTTATTTTTTATATGCATTGAGATAAGCGTATTGGCTTAGTAAGTGCGATGAAAGGTCCTCTAATTGAAGAGGTTAAAATCCTTCGCCACGATGTTTCGCCGCGCTTCGTATTTCGCTATTTGCTTTTTTATGTATGTATTGCGTCACATTTTGTGCATCAGGTCTATTCCCGTTCGAACGCGTTATCGAATGCTATACGAACGTGAACCTTCTGTTTCCTGTTCGAACGCGTTTTACAAACGCTACTCGAACGCGCATGCATTTTGTTTCATCAGGTCTGGATCCGTTCGAACGAGTTATCGAACGCTATACGAACGCGAACCTTCTATTTCTCGTTCGAACGCGTTTTACAAACGCTACTCGAATGTGCATGCATTTTGTATCATCAGGTCTGGTACCGTTTGAACGCGTTATCAAATGCTACACGAACGCGAACCTTCTGCTTACCATTCGAACGCGTTTACGAATGCTACACGAACGCGCACACACTAAAATAAGTCTGTCTCATCATATTTTATGCACAACTGCTTTTGGGTGATCCCTTACATTATGTAGCCAATCATATTATTTGTATTCCTGCATTTATCCATTCGATGTGTTCTTGGGATGATATTCAAGCATGATTAGGTTATTAGCATGTTATTGGTAATAGTTCATGAGATAGTATCAAGCATGATTAGGTTGTTTTGGTTTTTCCCATCATATGATGAGAAATGTTATGAGATTGCCATTTGATTGTTGCATGTTGTGATGAACTGTTGATTATGCATGTGAATTAGAAGAATGATATCTTGGAAATAAGGGTTACTTAAACTGATTAGTTATTACATGATAAATCCTTCATTACAAATGACATAAGTAAGGGAACCATTCAAACCCAACGGTTTGAGTATTCCCTTCGAGGGGTGAGTGCGGCCTTAAATCTCATTTTCCTGGTTCACACCATGGCGATCCTTATTCTCCGGTTTAGTCCCCTGTGGCTACTCCGTACTCCCGACAGGGCCGTGAGCCAGGGACATCAGTGCGTCACCTCAGATCCTGTGTCCCAAGTTCTGGCGAATCCACTGGGGATAGAGAATCGCCCACAAATATTGTCTTTGAAGTTTGGATTTTGTTCTAATTGCCCGTTGAGTTGTCTATTAGGGATGTTAACAATGAGGGCTTTAATCATGTTGGACAAAATGACCCATAGCGTCACTATTTGCACAGATCATTGTGTTGTTGTAGCAAATTAACTATGTAACAAGGAAATTGCACTCTCGTCATTTGTGATTAGATCACCTTAGATATATAAATGAAGAGAGGTCCCTATGATTAGTTCCTGGATTGAGATGATATGAGACAGTATCAGTCCACGAAGGATTAATCATTAAATATCCCTAGCCGTAGTATTATCGAGACTGGACATCGATAATGCGGAATAGGCTAGTATTGCACTTGTGCGCGTTGTGAGGGCACAACGGCATAGTTCTCATATATATAAGTATTGGATACTTGTGCAAGTGCGATAGGAGGTCGTGTTTCACCGATGGTACGGGAAACAGCTTCGCTCTGGATAGACCCTTCGGAATCCCATTGGTATTATGACTAGGTGTCTATGGGAGGCCGAAATCAAGGTAGGTGTGTATAGTCTTAACCTGAGACTTACATCGCTAATACTTACGACAATCGGTAAACTTTGGTTTTGGTGGTGGGGGATCTTAACTGGTTCTGTGTTCACCTCTTCTGGGTTTATCAGGAATCGTAGTGTATTGGATGTGATGTCGAGACGGAAGTGTCACTCCAGTCATAATGGAGATGATGTCACGCAGGATACGGTATTAGTGCTCTTAAAGTGATGCGCATCCAATCGTGATATTATGACCAGGTCATGAATATCCGATTATAGAGACTAGTTACCAGACATCCGATATGTGTTTCGGACGGGGCAGACACTTATCCAGCCCCAGCCCTAGCACGTGATTATCCGATACTGGGCCAATATGCACAATACAATGTATACTACGCTTGATACAGATCTAGATATTCTTTGATGAATATGTCCGGAGAACCTGGGAAGACTTGGTGCTTTGCTAGGAGTCGACCTTGTCTCGTAAATCGGTAGTAGAACGTAGTACTTGGTACGTACGTGATTCGGATACTCCGACGACCGTATTTACTGCCAGATTATCCGGGGATCTCATGGGTCGCTTCCCGATAATCCACCGATGACGCACAACTCGCACTCTTGAATAATCTGGGATTATAATAGAAGAGAGAGAAAATTAATCTAGGATTAATAACGGAGATATTTTATCCGGGATAAAATGTCGTCTAAAGAGAGAGAGAACGATTAATTTGGAATTAATCGATGAATTAATATATTCGATATATTAAACGAAATTAGATTTCGACGCGGAATTAAAATTAGATTTTAATTCGGGCAAACGAGTTAATTAGAATTAATTCGTTAGCGACGTAAATAATAATTTCGCCAGGCGTAATTATTTATTTAAATTCGATTGAATTAACGTCGCGACGTAAGCTCGGTATTTCGGAAATATCGAACCCGAACGCGTGAGTGCACGTGGGCCCACTTTCATTTGGAAACGTGTGGGGCCCACATGACACATGTCATTCTAATGCTTTGCATGTAGATAGTGTACAATGCACTCAATGTTATTGCATGGAAATTGAGTGTTTGACACTCTAAGCTATTGCATGTGAGTGTCATAAATTTATTATTAATTTAATAAATTATGGCATAAATATAAATTGATTTTTGGTAAATCATTTTTATTAACATAACACATTTTTCTCTCAAAATTTCTCTCTTCTCTCACGGTAATGGTGGCCATTTCTTCACTGGTTTTGAACCACAGTTTGGGCGTGAGTTTAGGGAAGCAAGAGTTGGGTTTTCATGGTGAAAACCGCAAGTGCTAGCACACTACGAGTCTTGCGAAGGTGGTAGGGAGGTTCCCCCATGAGACGGGATCCATCCGACGAAGATTGGAGCTCCGTTTCTTCACCCAATTTTTGTTTTGTTTGCAGGGCAGTGGACTGCTGCAGTGAGCTTAAAGGCAGTGCGTTTTTGGCTTGAATCGTCTCCAAATCGACTCAACCGATCAATGTGAGTATTCCGCTACCTCCGTTGATGTGTTCACACATAATTCATGTCTTGTTTGATCTTGGGACCTTATAGAAAACCAACAATGGCATCAAGAGCTAATGTTGCAAGCATGAAATTTGTAGGGTTTAAAATTTGGGTAAATGTTTGTTGAGCATGATTTGAATGAATTGTTTGTTTGAGTATGCTTATAACATGTTTAAATTCATTTTGGTTGGACTAATTTGATGAAAAATGATTTGGAATATTTTCCCCAAATTATATGCCTTGGCCGAATACAAATTGATTTTGAATCTTGGAATTTTGTTGATTTTATTCATTGGATGAGTTAAAATCATGTAGGATGATGTTAATTTAATGTCAATTGGATTGTACTTTGAATTGAACATAAACCCTAAATTCCATGTGTTGGCCGAATTGGATATGCCCTAGTGTTGTCTTGGAAATTTTGATTTGATTAATGGATGATTGATATTGTATGAAATCATTCGGGATATGTATTTAATGTCGATTGCGGATTAATGGATTGAAACCGAATGGACATGAAATCACTCCCTTGGCCGAGAGCATGAAAGCATGTAAATGGGTTTGATTTTTCATTATGTGTGTTTGACATGTAATAATGAATTAAGCATGATTAATTGGACTAATTTGGTGTTTCGGAAATATCGATTTAGTCGATTAATCATATAATGCACTTTTGGTAATTAAATTGTGAAAATTGGATTTTTGGATTTAATTAATTGGGCCTAATTTTGGAAATTAGAATTTAATGTTGTAATTGGGCCTTTTGGGCTTGATTTATCAAGTTTGGTTTAGGCCAAGTGGATTGGATCCAATTGGGCCCAAAACCTTAACCATAAAGCCCAATTGCGACTAATGAACCTTTAAAGTTTAATTGGGCCTAATGGGCCGAAATTGATTTCTAAGGCATTTTGGGTGATTCCACTATTGGGCTTTGGTTGCCGAAGCCCATGCCTAAAGAAATAATTGAAGCCCATTAGACTTAAATTAAATTGACGTTGGACGTTAATCGGTCTTTGAGACGCGTTACGATTAAATTTGGAATTTAAATCGTAAAAGGTTTATTAATATAAAGTGCAATATTTAATTTGGAATTGAATAGTGAATTAGTATTAAATACATGTTAAATTTGATTTAATGATGTAGTTTAATTTAATTCATGAATTCGTACTTTGAGTACTTATTCGCAAAAACGAGTTTGACTCGAACAAAATCAAATCGTTGTTTGAACATTGGATGATCACTTAATTATCAGATTAATTAATTTGATTAGATTGATTGATAGCATGCTTATGTGTGTGAATACGTGGTTGTGTTGAATGAATAATGTATATCGGATGGATATTAGTCGGGTGGGCAATTTTAGAAATTGTTGTAATAAATTCGATTTATTAAATTGGACCTGCGTGTCCAGCCTTATCACCTTCTTTCTCTTTGTATTCTCTTCTCACCTATTCCCCTCTATGTATATGAGGTTTCTTTAGAAGTGTAGTGTAACGGGTAGAAGTAGTACAAGTGCTAGCTTGAGTGAGAAAGGGAGAGATTTGATCTAGGATCAATGTGTTAAGTATCCATCCGCATATCATTATTATTTTATTTCATACTCGCTTATTATGTATTTAGAATGCATGTTTAAGGGTGTATGATGATGAGACCTAACAAAGATAATTAAATTGGTAGCCAATTTGCACGCGAAAAACCCTCGTTTTATATTAAGCAAATATCCTTCCATTGAATGATTCTTGTTCAAGATCCGAAGTTGGCATTGGTTTTGTTGGACCAAAGTCAAGACCTTTGTCAATCAAGGATGTACTTGAATCATGAGAGTTTTGTTGCATATCGGTGTCTTGTCCAAATCGTGATTTTTATGGACCAAAGTCAGATCACTTTTTGTCCAATGACATTGATTACGAAACTTTCCTCGTCAATGGGTCCCGCTTAACTGGAATCATTAGGTTGTGTTTGGCCAAAGCCAAGGCCTAAATGATTCGGAGGATATGGTTAGGAAAATGTAATGGATACATTGACATTATACATATGTTTCGGACTTGGATGTCCACCTAACCGGATCTAGGAATTGGATGAGATCCAATTGATCTGAGAGATCTACCTAGTTAAATAGCATACAGCTTTTTATTGGCCAAAGTCAGGTTGTGTGTTATTTAACGGGATCCTAGCCCACTAGGAAACACGGTTTCCCGAGTACTCCACAGAGGGTTAGAGGCTCGACGAAAAATAGTGGGAGGCAAGTATTGAATTTGCAACATTCGTTCAATTACTCGCTAAACACGCTCATTTACATTTTACTCGTCATATTATTAAAAGTATTAGTTGGACTAATATTTTATGTTGTTTTAAAATATATATATAGTTGGACTATATACAAACTCATTCAATATATAGTTGATTTTATAATTGGATTATAGTAATCAATATAATTGAATTAAATGATAGTTGATTTTATAATTGGATTATAGTAATCAATATTAAAATTATAGTTGATTAAATAATTGGATTATTGTAATCATTATAAAATAGTACCTTAATAAATTGATTAAATAGTTGGACTATTGAAATCAAGAAAGAATTGAAAGGTTGAATATTAAAATATATAATCCTTGGATTAAATGTTTTAAATGATTTAATTTTCAATTGGGAATTAATAATAGGTTAATTTATTTGATAAAATAACTTATTATGACTAAGCCCATAATTAAGCAAATAGTAGAGCATAAAGTCTTTGGAAGATTTATGTGATGATGACTTTAGTGCTTAATTAATATACTTATAATAAATCTATCTTTAGATTTAAAAGTATTTAAAATTGCAATTAATAATTCTTGGAGAATTAATTGACTATTCTAGTGGAGAAAAGTCAAAGTTTGCAATTGGGCATGTAGCACAAGGTGCACATCATTTCGATATTCTAAAACCCAAAAGGTTTGTGAAATATTGAAAAGGATAATTGACATATCCCAAAGTGACTGCCATTTGGATATGGAAGACACGAAGGAATTAAAGAAAGGGCGAGGCTCTAACTTTAAAATATTTGTCAAAGTTATGTTCACTACTAGTATTAAAATTGGATTTTAAATACTTAGTGTGGTACATAAACATATATGTATTGACGTTCAGAATCCGCTGTGAGCTGGATACTGGCTTCAAGCCGAGATTTCTCTGCGAATTGGAAACGGGACGAAAGTCGCTGTTTCGACCGTAGATACCTAAGTTTAGGAACTACCCTTTGGTATGTACTTAAATTAGGAAATGTTATAATGTAACTAGTTTAACTAGAGACATTATCTCTATATCAGTGTTTAATCCATTGCGGATAAAACCTTTATATTCTAGAACACTAAAGTGTTTCAATATATAAAGATGATACTGAGATAAATACATTGGATGTAAATAACAGAATTTATATTTTGAATATAAATAAAATCTCAAACATATAAAATGACAAATAAATAGCTCAATTGATTTGATCAATAGAGACTTATTTGTGGCATTGTTGTCTAGGACACAATTAAAGAAGACTCGTATATCCACACTTTTAAGAGTGGGTACTAGGACTGATTTGACTATTCAAATAAGGTCTACGAATCTAGTTTATTAGGTTAAATACCTAAAATACTATTTACTTGGTAATAGTAAAAGGGCCACCGATCTGTTAGCCCTATTCATGGTGAAGTAAGTGGGCCCATATCTAGCTAGGCTAGATGTTAACATGAATATTTGTGACCTTAACGGATGTGACATCACGTTGTGGTTATGTGTTTCTTTTGAAGAACACAAATCGGAAACTTTTGAGTTTCGACACGAAGTAATACAAACAGATCGGCTATAGTGTATTATTCCGCCACGGTAATACCGTAATGGAAAATACTTAAGCAGTAAGTTTCATACGTACATGAAAGAGTATGGTATTCTTTCAGATGAGGACTCCTCTCGAGACACGTCAGTTAGACGGTGTGTCTGAACTAAAACCGAATTTTGTTGGACATAATAAGGTTTATCACGAGTCGCTCTGAGCTACTATTTCCTTCAACAGGATATGTATTAACAGTGCAAAACTTATTTAGAATAAGGTTCCATATAAATCTGTTTGACAGATATCATATAGGATATGAACAGGGAAGAAACGAGGTTTCTCATCCTGATAATTTGGGTATGCCAGGCATAGCGTTTGGATGATACCAAACTAAGGACCCAAATTGGATAAGTGCCAATATAGGTTATCCTAAGGGAAACCTTAAGTATAGTACTTGTAAATCCCACATGAGAAAAATGTAATTGTTGCTCACCATGCGGTTTTCCTGAGAGGAATACCGATATGCAGTGGTCAGTGGGAGGATAGTGATACTCGATGAAAATCGGAGTAATACTGTTCTAGGCACGAAGTCCTTAATGGAACACAAATAGTTCATCTATGATGAATCTATACCATTAATCTTTAAATACACAAAACTTCGTAGATCGGATAGAGTCAGAAAACAACCTAGGGTATGGGTTTCTGATCTAACCTCATAAAGATGTCAATCTTATGGAGGTGTACCATCCGACTACGTTATGAGGAAGTGATACGAGGTATCGACTCCCTGTTATGGCAAAGTGCCATGAGTCCGAAATGGATTCCATGTATAACAACTATGTTTGGATACTAGTTGTTGTACCACAAGGCATTGTGCCTATGGTACGTTAAACGTCTTCAAGGAAGACATACATGGAAGGCAACATACCAACGTGCAAAGCTGTGCTTTTGACGGAAAGGTATCGTTATCAACATTATGTTAATAACGGTTCAACCTTTTACCTGTTGCCATGGTAAATCCATTTTGAAAATGCTTGAAATAACTATATATTTCATTTATGAAATATGTCAGTTATAAATCAAAATCGCTTTCCTGAAAAGGAAACCTTTTGGAGGATGTTTACAACATCCTGACGATTTTGTATAACCGACAAACAAGGTTTGCGGGTTATTCGATCCATGTTTGGATTGATGCAAGCATAAGGTTCTTGGAACTGTCGTTTTGAAATAATCATAATGGTTTATGATTTGACTCAAAACGAAATAATTCTTGTGTATATAAGGAGGTTAGTGGGAGAGCGCACTGACAGTGAAAATTCCCATAAAGCTATTGTCGAAAGCTTGGCTTTCATAGAAATTCTCCGTAGAATTCTGGGGAGTAACAACCTTTATTCAAGGAATAAAGATCTACTGGGATAGATTTGGAGTTGTTAACACTCTCTGGGAAATTGTACATTTAAAATGTACTTGTATTGGTGTCTCATACGCTTCAAGCATATGGAGTCACAATCAGGTCAATCCAAGTGACAGTCACTGGATTGAATTAAGAACATCTGTTAGTATCTCTGAGAACTAAAGATGCTATCTTAAACTATGGAGAGGGAGAACTTGAAGTGACTGGGATCACTGCAGCAAGTTTCCAAACGATTAAATACTGCGGTACTATAAAGTTTGAATAACGGGACAGTGAGCTGGAAATCTTCCAAGCAAGATAACTGTTACCGAATAAACAACAAATGCGGATTATTGCTGCAGCTGAGGCAGCAATAGAAGCCATTTGGATCGATAATAAATCTAATTAGATTAGATATAGTTCTGTTAGCAGCTGAGCTAGGCGTCAGCACAGGCTAAGGAATTAAAGGTCTCATCGACGATCCAGATATATACTTCTATATCATCTGATTCGTTCGGATCATACATCGTGGCGATGTGATGATCGTATAAATCGCGTCAAACGATAATCGAACAAATCCGCTGACGAAAACCTTTCCTCAGCAATTTGAGCGAACCGTACATAGTTCAGGTGTAGGACACTTGAGTGACTCGCAATGTGCCAAGTGGGAGATTGTTGGACAAAATGACCCATAGCGTCACTATTTGCACAGATCATTGTGTTGTTGTAGCAAATTAACTATGTAACAAGGAAATTGCACTCTCGTCATTTGTGATTAGATCACCTTAGATATATAAATGAAGAGAGGTCCCTATGATTAGTTCCTGGATTGAGATGATATGAGACAGTATCAGTCCACGAAGGATTAATCATTAAATATCCCTAGCCGTAGTATTATCGAGACTGGACATCGATAATGCGGAATAGGCTAGTATTGCACTTGTGCGCGTTGTGAGGGCACAACGGCATAGTTCTCATATATATAAGTATTGGATACTTGTGCAAGTGCGATAGGAGGTCGTGTTTCACCGATGGTACGGGAAACAGCTTCGCTCTGGATAGACCCTTCGGAATCCCATTGGTATTATGACTAGGTGTCTATGGGAGGCCGAAATCAAGGTAGGTGTGTATAGTCTTAACCTGAGACTTACATCGCTAATACTTACGACAATCGGTAAACTTTGGTTTTGGTGGTGGGGGATCTTAACTGGTTCTGTGTTCACCTCTTCTGGGTTTATCAGGAATCGTAGTGTATTGGATGTGATGTCGAGATGGAAGTGTCACTCCAGTCATAATGGAGATGATGTCACGCAGGATACGGTATTAGGGCTCTTAAGTGATGCGCATCCAATCGTGATATTATGACCAGGTCATGAATATCCGATTATAGAGACTAGTTACCAGACATCCGATATGTGTTTCGGACGGGGCAGACACTTATCCAGCCCCAGCCCTAGCACGTGATTATCCGATACTGGGCCAATATGCACAATACAATTGTATACTACGCTTGATACAGATCTAGATATTCTTTGATGAATATGTCCGGAGAACCTGGGAAGACTTGGTGCTTTGCTAGGAGTCGACCTTGTCTCGTAAATCGGTAGAACGTAGTACTTGGTACGTACGTGATTCGGATACTCCGACGACCGTATATTACTGCCAGATTATCCGGGGATCTCATGGGTCGCTTCCCGATAATCCACCGATGACGCACAACTCGCACTCTTGAATAATCTGGGATTATAATAGAAGAGAGAGAGAAAATTAATCTAGGATTAATAACGGAGATATTTTATCCGGGATAAAATGTCGTCTAAGAGAGAGAGAGAACGATAATTTGGAATTAATCGATGAATTAATATATTCGATATATTAAACGAAATTAGATTTCGACGCGGAATTAAAATTAGATTTTAATTCGGGCAAACGAGTTAATTCAGAATTAATTCGTTAGCGACGTAAATAATAATTTCGCCAGGGGTAATTATTTATTTAAATTCGATTGAATTAACGTCGCGCGACGTAAGCTCGGTATTTCGGAAATATCGAACCCGAACGCGTGAGTGCACGTGGGCCCACTTTCATTTGGAAACGTGTGGGGCCCACATGACACATGTCATTCTAATGCTTTGCATGTAGATAGTGTACAATGCACTCAATGTTATTGCATGGAAATGAGTGAGTGTTTGACACTCTAAGCTATTGCATGTGAGTGTCATAAATTTATTATTAATTTAATAAATTATGGCATAAATATAAATTGATTTTTGGTAAATCATTTTAATTAACATAACACATTTTTCTCTCAAAATTTCTCTCTTCCTCTCACGGTAATGGTGGCCATTTCTTCACTGGTTTTGAACCAGTTTGGGCGTGAGTTTAGGGGAGCAAGAGTTGGGTTTTCATGGTGAAAACCGCAAGTGCTAGCACACTACGAGTCTTGCGAAGGTGGTAGGGAGGTTCCCCCATGAGACGGGATCCATCCGACGAAGATTGGAGCTCCGTTTCTTCACCCAATTTTGTTTTGCAGGGCAGTGGACTGCATGCAGTGAGCTTACAAAGGCAGTGCGTTTTTGGGCTTGAATCGTCTCCAAATCGACTCTACCGATCAATGTGAGTATTCCGCTACCTCCGTTGATGTGTTCACACATAATTTCATGTCTTGTTTGATCTTGGGACCTTATAGAAAACCAACAAATCAAGGGCATCTTGAGGCTGGGTAATGGTTTAATTTTTTTCTTCATTCACTACATTCTTAGAAGGAAAATCTGTGAAGCACCTATATGGCCATCTACCCTTAGCCTATTGTGATGACTAATTTGGAGGACTCGTTGTTTATTCATGTCACCAAGCGATAAGAGCCTAAGAGGCTAGGGTACTAGAAGCCTCGCTCCACCCTCCCTCGGGGAATCTAAACGGGAAATCCATTTGACAGTCAGTCACACACCATAGCTCATTGGCACGTACCTTAGTGTATAAAAAAAGGGTGCGCTCACTTGGTCGCTCGAACCCTTGATTGGGGAGACCTAGTTGTGGGCCATCCTTCACCGATGAGAGCCTTTGTCTACACTCTTGTGAACCCCCCCATAGACCGGGGTTGTACGGTTAAAGTAACAATTATTTCCTTGAGTATGTTCTTGTGGACCATCCTCATTTGGATGCAGTTGGACCATTGTCAAAAATGCGGACTTGCTGGGCCAATTAAACTGGGGCGAGTTCGTACCTTATGACCATTGGGCCCAAAGCTTCTGAAATGTTGATGGGCCATTCTGTACAAATTATTTTTTTATGTTTGCATTATCTTTCTTTTATGCTTGTGTTTGGGAACATCGCCGTTTGGATCCATTTGGACTATTTGTCATGTGATATGGCTTGTTGGGCCATTTAAACTGGGACAAGAACCTATTTTATGATGATAGGGCCAAAGGCTTCTAAGTGTTGATGGGCCACTTTGTGCATGTGATCGGAACATTACCATTTGGATTTAGTTGGGCTCATTGCCATGAGATGTGAACTTGTTGGGCCATTTAAACTGGGACCAGTTTACTACTATGACAGTTAGCCTAGAAGCATTTAAAATGATAACGGGCCGATTTGTTTGAAAATTTTAGTTGATTTAGTATGTTATATATGTTACATGCATCTCATGCACCCCATGCATACATACATCATGTTAACCCTTGCGTTCTGAAAGCCATCTTAGATTCCCGTTGGGTTAGGGAAAATGGAAGACTCACCAAAATACTGGGAACAGACATCAGTGAATCAGATATTGAGGTATCCCTTATGGATCAGTTGGAAAATGGTCTCGCCAAGGTCACTGAACAGTTGCAAGCCTTGACTACTGCCATTAAAAATATGGTTGTGCCCCGTGCTGGGGGAAATTCTGAGAATATGAGGCGTGAGGAGCCTCCGAATGGGTTGTGGGATGATATCCCCACTTTTGATGATGACATGGCAGAGTTTGCAACAGGCAGAGTGATAGGGTCTCAGGCAGAATTTCAGAAGCTTCGAGATCAAGTTGAAACAGTTACCCGCAAAATGAGGGGTAAACATGAAGAATTGTTAGATCATAAGGCAATGACCTTCGAAGAACAGCTGCCAGCTCAGTTTAAAATGCCCGACATGGTTAAGTTTAATGGGAATGGAGACCCGAGAGTCCATCTGCAGCAATATGTCTCAGTCATGAGTTCAGTGGGCCTATCACAGCGCCAAGTCCAAAAGATGTTTGGGATGTCACTCGAGGGGGCACCTGTGGTTTTGTATCATAGCCTTGAGAAGAAGGTTAAGAAAGATTGGAAAGAACTAGCTGATGCTTTTCTGAAGCAGTATGTTACAGACTTAGAAATTGACTTGTCACTCCGTGATTTGGAGAATACTAAGCAGAAGCCAGATGATAGTTTCAAAGAGTATGTAGACCACTGGAGAAGCCAGCTTCTAAAGATGCAGACTCGGCCCTTTGAGAAAGACCAGATTAAAATGATCATCAAGGGCACCAAGCCCTCTATTTATTGTAAGCTGAGGAGGATGACCTCTATGATTACTGATTTTCGACAGTTGAGAGAAACTGTCATGGATAATGAGGAAGAAGAGGCTGAAAATAGAAAGTTTTATGGCCAAAATATAAGAACTTTTGGAGGGCATTCTGAGATCAAGCCCCCTACTGCCGAGATTTCTGTCATCAAGAACCGGCGTTTCTCCAACTTGGGAAGACCTTTGTCCAAGGTACTTGAGAAGGTGACAAGGCAAGGATTCTTAAAACCTTTAGAGCCTAAACCACTTCCAGATCCTATACCACCCAACCTTGACCTAAGCCTGTATTGTCACTTCCATCAGAGGAGAGGCCATGAAACTGACAACTGCACCCACCTTAGGCATGAAATCCAAAACCTCATCGATGCTCACAAAATACCTGACCCATAGAAAGAACAACCTAACACATATTGGAACCCCCTACCAAATTACCACTACTTTCCACCACCCACCTACATGATCAACTCTGGATTGCTCGAAACTTTTTTCCTCCAAAGCCTTAACCACCAAGCTTCTTACATGGAGATAGGGGATGATAGTGAAGAACCGTAGGTCAAGGAAGAAGGCAATGCTGCGAATGATGAAGTTGTTCCTCCTAGTTTATTTGATCCTGCATTTTTAATATAGACATTGATTTTGTCTACCTGTGCAAACCATTTCTTTAATGATAATAAAGACGTTCATTTCGTTTACATGCCTGAGTCTCTCCCTCCAACCTGCAACATGAGTATATTTAAGAAAAGCATTCAACCCTGGTACTATGAAATTCAGTGATGTTTAGAACAAGGGGAATCTTCGGAAGCAACAACAGTACAGTAAGTTTCAGAAATGAATCAGTATCAGTTTAGGGGCTTAGGCCCACATCAGCATCAGTTGGGGATGAGTCCCAGGCCGAGGCCCACGTCGGTATCAGCTTAGGGCCAAGGCCCACTTCAGTTTCAGTTTTGGGGATGAGTCACAGGGCCGAGGCCCACATCAGTTACAGTTCAGGGATGAGTCCCAGGGCGGAGGCCCACATCAGTATCAGCTTGGGGCGAGGCCCACATCATCATCAGCCTAGGGCCAAGGCCCATATCAATATCATCTTGGGGGCGAGACCCACATCAATATCAGCATCAGTTTAGGGGTTGAGGCCCACATCAGTTTCAGTTTTGGGGATGAGTCCCAGGGCCGAGGCCCACATCAGTTTCAGTTTAGGGACGAGTCCCAAGGGCGAGCCCACATCAGATCAATTTTACCGGGTACGGCACTCCGGGTATGGAGATACATAATCAGTTCTGTCGGGTATGGCATTCTGGGGGCGAGGCCCACATTGGTTCAGTATTAGTTCTGCCGGGTATAGTACTCTGGAGGCGGGGCCCACATCATTATCAGTAACGGTTTGGAAATTGACCACTCTCATATCTGTAACGGTTCGGAAGTGAACCACTCTCATATCAGTAATGGTTCGGAAATGGACTATCTCTCATCAACAACGGTTCGGAAATGGACCACTCTCATATCAGTAACGGTTCGGAAATGGACCATCATCTCATCACTTGCCGAGAATGGCACTCTAAAAATGAAGCAACGGTTCGGAAATGGACCATTATCACATCTCGCCAAAAATGGCACTCCGAAAATGGAGCACAATTCGAAAATGGACCATCATCTCATCTCGCCGAAAATGGCACTCCGAAAATGGAGCACGGTTCGAAAATGGACCATTATCACATCTCGCCGAAAAGGGCACTCCGAAAATGGATAACGGTTCGAAATGCACCATCATCTCATCTCGCTGAAAATGGCACTCTGAAAATGGAGCAAGGTTCGGAAATGGACCAAGGAATGCCTAACCCATCGGAATATGATACATATACATGCATACATGCATACATATCACATACATGCAATGTTTGTTTTGTGTTCGCAGGTTTGTAGCGGCAAAGACTATCTCATCAAATAACGGTTCAAAAATGAGCCACATTCTCACACAGCACGGTTCGGAAATGGACCGCTACCACAACAGATGCCGAAAATGGCACCCCAAAATGGAGCACACATAGCAGACGCCGAAAATGGCACTCCAAAACGGAGCATTCACAACAGACGCCGAAAATGGCACTCCAAAATGGAGCACTCACAGCAAATGCCGAAAATGGCGCTCCAAAATGGAGCACACACAGCAAATGCCGAAAATGGCGTTCCAAAATGGAGCACACAGCAAAGGCTTAAAATGGCGTTCCAAACTGGAGCACACACAGCAAATGCCGAAAATGGCGTTCCAAAATGGAGCACACAGCAAAGGCCGAAAATGGCGTTCCAAAATGGAGCACACACAGCAAATGCCGGAAATGGTGTTCCAAAATGGAGCACACATACAATGGATGCCGAAAATGGCGCTCCAAAATGGAGCACACACACAAAAGATGCCGAAAATGGCGCTCTAAAAATGGTGCACGGTTCGGGAATGAACCAGGGGTAGCAGCACCTCACCACCAAATCATCTCAACTCAACACATGGTAAGTCAAGTGGCAGCTGGCGAGCCAGCTAAGTGAAAATGCATTGCATAACTTTGATAGGATTGCCACTGTTACACATTACACAAGTCCTATCAAAGTGGGGGTGACTGTAGGCACTGCATTTTTGCATATAAGTCCCTATGATGAGTTTCATTTGGAGACACTACCTTTTAAGTCATGGAAAACGGACATCGGAAGGGGAAATTCAGAACAAACAAGGTTCACTGTTTTCGTTCGTCCTGCGTTCTTGTATACATTCGAACGCCAAAAAGATTGCGGGCGTTCGTGCCGCGTTCGAAGAGGCGTTCGAACGGTGTCGGTAATTCTGGTTTTGCTGCTAGCCTCACATCAAGCCCAATTCGCCCAAGCCCACTTAAAACACATATTTAACACATGGTGAAATAAAAAACAAATCTAAAAATCACGTACCAAATTAAAAAGATGTCATGCCTAATTAAAATCAATTATAACAATTTAAATATATTGACTTCCTAATCTAAACCAATATTGTCTCCATCAAATCTTTGACTTTCCTTGCTCAACACTAAATCAAATCCATTTCTTGTGAGACAAGGTGAAGCCCTAGCCATTATCTATATAAACAACCCATAACCAAGACATGATGGCCCTAGCTCATACATAGCTCATACACACAACTCACACGAAAATCACAGCAAGAAACCCTAGAAGTTCATGCATACTACAAATAAATAACACAAAAATTATCTTCATCTCCTTCCCCTAATCACCGAAAATCATACCTCCATTTAGCAACCTCGTATTACCGAAAAATAGCCCATACAGCAGCCCTAAAACACGCACACAGCAGCCCATAAACCTCCACACATCATCGAAAATACACCCCCAAAGAGTAACATAAAAACTGCACTTACAATCCTTGAAATAACCACACAAAACTGCACCAAAAACCCCAAAAATAACAGCCATGCACGCCAAAACAGTCACCTGAACAGTGAGTGGAAAATACAGAGGAAACAGCAGCAAAACGGAGGCCAAACAGCAGCAAAAGATGGAGAACGACGACTCAAAACAGTAAGACCATAACGAGGGCAGTGAACCAGTGAACCGAAAGAGTTGCGGAGCATCCACCCTTCCGACGATCGTGTACCGTACATCCGATAGGTGATTTAAAATGTTAGACCTGATGGCACTTTTCTCATTAGTTTATATTCGTCTTTTGATTGTTTATTGAATTCTGTTTGCATGAGAGTCATTTGTGGATGCATGTTGTGGCTTGAATGAAATGGAAAATGTGTCGCCTCTTGTGGTATATAGGATGGAAACCCGGACATAAATTTCATAGCCGATTCCGAATGGACGGTAGTATGATCTGTACTCGGGATACAACTCCACGTACCACTTGAGTAAACGGCACACTCTTTTGTTTTATGTTGCTTCGGTTTATTTATTTTTCGTTATTTGAATTCTGCATGTTTCTTTTGTATGCATGATTCAATCGAGTGCATGGGCTTAGTAAGTCGGATTAAAGGTCCCCTATTTGGAGGGGTTAAAATCCTTTACCACGATGCTTTGCTACGCTGGTTGATGTGTGTTCGGTTGGATATAAGAAATTTTTCAATCAGATATACTAAGTTTGATATGATTGTCTTTATTTTTGTATGCATGATGTGATCGAGCGCATGGGCTTAGTAAGTGCAATGAAAGGTCCTCTAATTGAAGTGGTTAAAATCCTTTACCATGATGCTTTGCCGCGCCAATTAACGTATATTCGGTTGAATGTATGATTTGTTCAATCGGGTACATGAAGTCTAAGGTTATTGTCTTTATTTTTTATATGCATTGAGATAAGCGCATGGACTTAGTAAGTGCGATGAAAGGTCCTCTAATTGAAGAGGTTAAAATCCTTCCCCACGATGCTTCGCCGCGCTTCGTATTTCATTATTTGCTTTTTATGTATGTATTGCGTCACATTTTGTGCATCAGGTCTGTTCCCGTTCGAACGCGTTATCGAACGCTATACGAACGTGAACCTTCTGTTTCCCGTTCGAACGCATTTTAAAAACGCTACTCGAATGCGCATGCATTTTGTTTCATCAGGTCTGGATCCGTTCGAACACGTTATCGAACGTTATACGAACGCGAACCTTCTATTTCCCGTTCGAACGCGTTTTACAAACGCTAATCGAACGCGTATGTATTTTGTATCATCAGGTCTGGTACCGTTTGAACGCGTTATCAAACGCTACACGAACGCGAACCTTCTAATTACCGTTCGAACGCGTTTACGAACGCTACATGAATGCGCACACACTGAACTAAGTCTGTCTCATCATATTTTATGCACAACTGTCTTTTGGGTGATCTCCCTTGCATTATGTAGCCAATCATATTATTTGTATTCCTGCATTTATCCATTCGATGTGTTCTTGGGATGATATTCAAGCATGATTAGGCTATTCGCATGTTATTTGGTTAATATGTCCATGAGATAGTACTCAAGCATGATTAGGTTGTTCTTAGTTTTCCCTATCATATGATTGAGAAATGTTCATGAGATTGCCATGTGATGTTGCATGTTATGATGAACTTGTTGATGTATGCATGTGAATTTAGAATCATGATACTCATGGAAATAAGTGTTACTTAAAGTTGATTAGATTATTACATAAATCCTTTCATTACAAGTGACATAAGTAAGGGACCATTCCGAACCCAACGGTTTGAGGTATTCCCTTGCGAGGGGTGAGTGCGGCCTTAAATCTCATTTTCATGGTTCACACCAGGTGGCGACTCCATTATTCTCCGGTTTAGTCCCCCGTGGCTACTCCGTACTCCCGACTAGGCCGCGAGCCCGGGACATCATGCATCGCCCCAGATCATGTGTCCCACAGCGTCACATCCCCAAACTCTTAGATAACTATGACTAGGACGTTTCCCAGACCATAACTCTTATGATGTTTGACTAACACTCTTGGAAGGAACTTGGTTTAGTAGTAGTGTTACAGAATGAAAGAGGTAGATCCGTGCCTGCCATCATTGATCGGACCATATCTAATAATGTCTGATTTCTCCTTTCGGAGACCCCATTATGCTGTGGAGTTCCCAGAGGAGTCCACTGGGAAACAATGCCATTTTCTCTCAAGTAATCATGAATTTTTTTGCTTAAGTATTCACCACCTCGGTCAGACCTTAGTGACTTAATACTTTTATTATGCTGGTTTTCTACTTCAGCCTTGAAGTCTTTGAATTTCTCAAAGGCTTCAGATTTGTACCGCATAAGGTACACATACCGATATCGCGAATGATCATTGATAAAGGTAATGGAGTAGAGAATCCACCTCTAGCGGTGACTGATATTGGTCCGCATACATCAGTGTTCCGGGAGGAGTCCTCATTTGAAAGAATACTTTACTCTTTCAAGTATATTAGAAACTTATTTCTTAAGTATTTTCCATTACGGTCTAACCGTGACGGTTTAATATTTTAGCTGATCTGTTTGTCTATTTCCTGTCGAAACTTAAAAGTTTCCGATTTGTGTTTCAAAAGAAACACATAACCATAACGCGATGCCACATCCATATAGGTCACGAAATATTCATATCCACCTCTAGCCTAGCTAGATATGGGCCCACTTGCTTCATTATGAACTAGGGCTTACAGATCGGTGGCATTTACACTTTTACCAAGTAAACAATGTTTTAGACACTTTGCCCAATAAACTAGATTCATACACTTTATTTGAATAGAATCAAATTAGTTCGAGTACCCACTCTTCAAAAGTGTGGATATACGAGTCTTGTTTTGATTGTCTCCCAGACAACAATGCCACAATTAGTTTCTTCTGATCAAATCAGTTTGAGCTATTTGGTTGTCATGTTATATGTTTGAGATTTATTTATATTCAAAATATAAATGTTGTTATTCACATCTAATGTGTATATCTCAATATCATCTTTATATAATAAAACACTTTAGTGTTCTAGAATATAAAGGTTCACCCGCAGCGGGTTAAACACTGATATAGAGATAATGTATCTAGTCAAACTAGTCACATTATAACAGTTTCCTAATTTAAGTACACACCCAAAGGTAGTTCCTAAATTTAGGTATCTACGGTTAAAACAGCGACTTTCGTCCCGTTTCCAAATCGCAGATTAATCTCTATTGAAGTCAGTATCCTGTTCAAAACAGATTCTGAACATCAATACATATATTTTATGTACCATACTAAGTATTTAAAATCTAATTTTAATACTAGTAGTGAACATAATATTGACAAACATATTTGAAGTCAAAGCCTTGCTCGTCTTTAATTCCTTCATGTCTGCATTGTCCAAACGGCAGTTACGCTTCCGCGATCCTGTTTGCCACAATTAAGGCAGACATTTTGGGATATGTCTTTTATCTTCCCAGAAGATTATAATGATATTGCCTTTGCCTTTTTCAACATTCTAGTAGCCTTTGGCCAAGCCTCGGGTTTCTAGAATATCGAAGTAAGGTGCGACTAGCGCTACTTGCCTAATTGCAAAGTTTGACTATTATCTCCTTGAGAATAGTCATTAACTCTCCAAGAGTTATCAATTGCAATTTTAGTACTTCTAAAATCTAAACATAGATTTATGAATATCCTTCAATTTCGTCATTATACTTTTAAGGATCTAATCCTTAGTTTTGATTCAGAAATTAAGGAGTCTACTGCGACAAGCTTAATGGATTAAGCACTTAAGTTATCATTACATAAATCTTCCAAAGATTATTGTAGGAACACAGGAACTGGGTGACACATGTTGTCCCGGGCTCGCGGCCCGGTCGGGAGTACGGAGTAGTCACGGGGGACTAAACCGGAGAATAATGGAGTCGCCACCCGGTGTGAACCGGGAAAATGAGATTTAAGGCCGCACTCACCCCTCGCAAGGGAAGACCTCAAACCGTTGGGTTCGGAATGGTCCCTTACTTATGCCACTTGTAATGAAAGGATTTATATAATAATTAATCAGGCTTAATTAACACTTATTTCTAAGAATATCATGCTTCTAAATCCACATACATACATCAACAAGTTCATCTAAATTTATATGTAACACATATTCGAATTTGCATACAGCCTATTTGCATGTAATCTATGTCTCAATTTGCATACATAAGGATTATCATACGGCAAGCATACAAGTTAATGAACGCATTGGTGGACACAGAAGCGCAAACAAATAGCATTCTTACTAGCATGCATATTAAGAAAAGATATTTAAGCGCATAACAGAAATAGACAACTAGAGAGGTAATACCAATGCATAACGTAAAAAAGGGGTAACTATGTGCTAAGATGGACATGTCGTAATGTAATGCAAGAGGATCTGTTTACCGTGGGCGTTCGTGCAGCGTTCGTATACGCGTTTGAACGGTAAATAGAAGGTTCTCGTTCGAGTAGCGTTCGTAAACGCGTTCGAACGGAAATGAAACAGAATGCTCACGTTCATATGGCATTTGTGAACGCGTTCGAACAGAAATGAAACTGAATACTCGCGTTCGTATGGTGTTCGTGAACGCGTTTGAACAGAAATGGGACCTGATGCATGATAAGGCAAAATGCTTGCGCGTTCGAGTTGCGTTCGTAAACGTGTTCGAACGAGAACAGACCTGATGCATGAAATGGGACGCAATACCTAAATGGTGAATAGTACAATGCGAGGCGCGAAAAAGCATCGTGGGAAAGGGCTTTAACCCATCCCCCTAGGGGATCTTTAATTCCACTTGCTAAGCCCATGCGCTCGATCACATCATGCATGCAAACATAAAGACAATCATATCAAACCAAGTATGCCCGATTGAACATATCTTACATCCAACCGAACACACATCAACCGGCGCGGCAAAGCATCTTGGTAAAGGGCTTTAACCCCTCCCCATAGGGGATCTTTCATTCCACTTACTAAGCCCATGCGCTCGATTGAATCATGCATGTCAAGAATTAAAAGCGATAACATAAAACTTGGTGTGTCCGATTGAACGTATCTTGCATTCAACCGAATACACATCAACCGGCACGGCATAGCATCGTGGTAACGGGCTTTAAACCCCTCCCCATAGGGGATCTTTCATTCCACTTACTAAGCCCATGCGCTCGATTGAGTCATGCATACAGAGAATTAAACGCAATAATGTCAAACTTAGTATGCCCGATTGAACGTATCTTGCATTCAACCGAACATACATCAACCGGCGCGGCAAAACATCGTGGTAAAGGGCTTTAAACCCCTCCCCATAGGGGATCTTTCATTCCACTTACTAAGCCCATGCGCTCGATTGAATCATGCATACATAAGCAACATGCAAAATTCAAATGACGAAAAGTAAATAAACCAAAGTAACACAAAACAAAAAGAGAGTGCCGTTTACTCAAGCGGTACGTGGAGTTGTGTCCCGAGTACAAATCATATTACCGTCCATTCGGAATCGGCTATGAAATTTATGTCCGGGTTCCATCCGATATACCGCGAGAGTTGACACATCTCTCATTTTATTCTACAGCCATAACATACAACATCTCACAATCCATGCATATTCATCTACTCAAGGGCCACAACATGCATTTCAACATGACAATCATGCAAGCAATATTTAATAAATAGTACAAAAAGTGAGTGTGAAATATACCCTCAGGTCTAACCTTTTTTCCAACTTTCAGGCTTGCGTTTCACGGACGTCGGAAGGGTACAGCTCCTCAACTTCTCTGGTTCACTGGTTTAGCGTCATAGCTCACCGTTTTGCTGTTTTTCTTGTGGTTTGAACTCCGTTCTTCTACTGTTCGGCCTCTGTTTTGCTGCTCACTGTTCAGGTCACATGTTTGACGTTTTAACGAACTGTTCCAAGTCTTTGTGTGGGTTCTTAGTGCAGTCTTGTGTGATTATTTTAAGGATTATGAATGCAGTTTTTATATTACTGTTTTTAAGTCTTTTAGGGACTGTATGGGGCTGTGATTTTCGGTACTTGTGAGGATTGTTTTGGGGCTATATTTTTCGGTGATCTAAGGTGTTTATGGGGGTGTAATTTTCGGTAATGTGTGGAAGCTTAGGGGGCTGCTATTTTCGGTTATGGAGTGGAGAAGATTTGTGAGGTTTATGGACGTGTAGGGCTTATTGGTTTGTGAAGGTGCTTTTAATGTGAAGGCTTGGGGTTATTTCCTTTTCTCTTGTAAGTTGTATGAGTTGTGTGTATATTATGTGTATGAGCTAGGGGTTGGAAATTCTTTTCTTCTTTTATTTCTTGTGATGGACGTGAACTAGGAGTGGGATGGCTTAGGTTAGGGGTTGTTTATATAGAGAAGGGCTAGGGCTTCACCTTGTCTCACAAGGAAGGGATTGGTGAATTAAAGGGAGGATTTGATTTGGTGTTGAGCAAGGAAAGTCAAAGATTGAGGGGGGAAAAATCTTGGCTAGATTAGGAATACAAAATATTTAATTGTTATGATTGATTTTAATTAGGCATGACATCTTTTTAATTTAGTATGTGATTTGTTTAGTTAGGAAGTTAATATATTTGATTTATCTTCATTAGGTATGATTATATTTTGTGTTTTATTTAATTGGTAAATGGTTTAGATATTTTATTTAATATTTAATGTTTAATTTAATTAATTGGGATGTGTTTTATGGGCTTTGGGGAGCTAATTGGGCTGGGGTGCGAGGCTAGCAGCAAAACAAGAAACACCGACGTCGTTCGAACGCCAATTCGAACGCTACACGAACGTCCACAATCTGCCTGACGTTCGAACGAAGTAACGAACGCAGCACTAATGAAGACAGTGAACTTGTGAGATGAACTTGATGACGTACTTATTCTGAATTTCCCCTTCCGACCTCCGTTTCCCTCAATATCCTTAGCTAAAAAGGTAGTGCCTCCAACTGAGACTCATCATCGGGTTTCACATGCAAAATGCAATGCCTACAATTATGCTCTACTATTTGCTTAACTCCGGGCTTAGGCTTAATATATTATTTTATCAAATAAAATAACTTATTATTTTTCCAGGACCATCCTGAAATTTTATTCCCAATTTGAAAATTATAGTCGTTAAATACATTTTCACCAAGGATTATGTTTTTAAACACTAATCTTTCATTTATCTTGATTCTAATAGTCCAACTATTTAATCAACGATTTGTGGTACTATATATTATAATGATTATTATAGTCCAACTATATAATCAAATATAATTTAAATTTATTAACCTCAATTACATTGATTACTATAATCCAATTATAAAATCAACTGTAAATTGAAATTAATTAATTCAAATATATTGATTACTATAATCCAATTATATATCAACTATAATACAGTCCAACTACTTTAATTAAAACAACAATTAAATATTAGTCCAACTAATATATTAATTTATATGACGAATGATATTTGAATGAGCGCATATGGCAATTAATTAAACGAGTATTGCGAATTCAATTCTTGCCTCCCACTATTTTTCGGCGAGCCTCTAACCCTCTGTCGAGTACTCGGGAAACCGTGTTTCCTAGTGGGCTAGGATCCCGTTAAATATCACATAATTTTGACTTTGGCCAACAAATTGTATGATAATTAACTAGATAGATCTCTAAGATCGATTGGATCCAATCAAATTCCTAGATCCGGTAGGGGACATCCAAGTCCGAAACATATATCTCATATATGCCAATATATCCAATATATTGCCTAACCTTTTTCCTCTGAATCAACTAAGCCTTGGCTTTGGCACAACAAACTTAGTGATCCCAGTCAAGCGCGACCCATTGACCATGGAAAGCTTCGTAATCAATGTCGATGGACAAGAAGTGGTCTTGACTTTGGACAACAAACCACAACTTGGACAAGACACTGATATGGAACAAAGCCTTCGTGATTCAAACATATCATCGACGGACAAAGGCCTTGATTTTGGCCAACAAGCCAATGACAGTCTCGGATCTTGAGTGAGAATCACTCAATAGAAGGAAAAACGCTTAATATTGTTTGAGGGTTTTTCGCGTGCAAATTGGCAACCAATTTATTATCTTTGTTAAGGTCTCATCATCATACACCCTTAAACATGCATTCTAAACACATAATAAAGCGCATATGAAAAATAATAATGATATGCGGATGGATACTTTACATTGATCCTAGATCAAATCTCACATTTTCTCTCTTCCGCTAGCACAAGTATTACTTCTACTCGTTACACTACACTTCTAAAGAAACCTCATTTACATTGAGGGGAATAGGTGAGAAGAGAATACAAAGAATAGAGAGGTAATAGGTCTGGACACGCAGGTCCAATTAATAAATCAAATTTATTACAACAATTCTAAAATTTTCCCACCCATCTAATATACATCCGATATACATTATTCATGCTTCGCAACCATGTATTCACACAAGCATGTTATCAATCAATCTAATCAAATTAATCTGATAATTAGTGATCATCCAATGTTCAAACAACGATTTGATTTTGCTCGAATCAAACTCGTTTTGCGAATAAGTACTTAAAGTACGAATTCTCGAATTAACTACATAATTAAATCCAATTCAATAAGCATTTAATTGTAATTCGCTATTTAATTCCAAATTAAATATCACACTTTATTAATGAACTTTTACGACTTAAATTCCAAATTTAATCGCAACGGGTCTCAAAGCCTGATTAACGTCCAACGTTAATTTAATAAAATTCCAATGGGCTTTTAATTAATTTCTTAAGGCGTGGACTTTTGGCCAACTCGGGTCAAACCGAATAACCAAAATCCAATCCGGGAGTTACCCCATAAGCCCAGAAATCAATTTAGGCCCATTAGGCCCAATTAAACTTTAAAGGTCCATTAAGTCGCATTTGGGCTTTATGGAAGCGGTTTTGGGCCCAATTGGATCCAACCAATTTTGCCTAAACCCAACTTTGTACAACAAAGCCCAATAAACCCAATAACAACTTAACAAGCCCAAATCCAATTTTAAGCCCAATTAATTTATTTCAAAAATTCCAAATTTCTCAATTAAATTACCTAAAGTGTATAGCAATATTAATTACCCAAATCAATATTTCCAAAACACCAAATTTGTACAATTAATCATGCTTATCATTAACAAAACATGTCCAACACATTTTGATCAAAATCAAACCCAATTTACATACATATATGTCTCGACCATTTGGGGAAAATTATGCCCAATTTGAATTCAATCCAATTAAACCCAATTAAACATAAAATCAACATCCCCAATTGTTTTCAAGCCATCCAATGAATAAAAAAAAAATCCAAGACAATTTAGGGTTCCATCATTTTCGGCCATCACACCAAAATTGGGGAAAATTGTTCCAAACACTTTTTCATCAAATTGATCCAATCAATCATCAATTCAACAACATTTAAGCGTACTAATTCATCCAAATTCATTAAATCATGCCCAAATTCGTTTTGCCCAATTTTTACCCTAAAATCAATTTCATGCTTTCAAAGGCTCTGATACCATTGTTGGTCTACTCTAAGCTTCCCAAGATCATTAATCAAGCATGAAACAAGTGTAATATAATCATAGGAGGTGCGAAAAACTCACAATGAACGGATTGGATGCATGTGGTGAAGATAAAAATCAGTTTCTGCCCTTCTACAAGTCACGGCAGTGGCAGTCATTCCTTCCACCATTTTCGGCCATGTGAGGTACTCCAAGCAAGCTCCAAGCTTGTGTTGAACTTCCATGCTCATTGGTAAGCTACCCTATCACCTTCGCATAACTTCGGAGTGCTAGCTCTCAAGAAATTTTCCACAAATTTCTCACACTTTTGCTTCCCTCATTCACGGTTTTTGCAGAAGAAAAACAGTGAAGAAATGCCTCTAAGGCCGAGAGAGAAAGATGAAGAAATGGCTCCAAAATCGTGAGCAATGAGAGAGAGATGGAAAAAGAAATGTAATAGGTTTATTAATTTGTTTTTGAAAAACAAATAAAACATATATACCAAAAACTTTTCCAAAAAGCAAAGCATTAAATGCTTTCAATCAATACACATCAACTCACATCAACCAATTGTCAACTTGTCACATCACTCAAAGTGACATGTGATTTGACGATTGATGTGACTAATGATTTGACGCTTGATTTGACTTGCGTGCCGCACTCGAATTCGAAATTCGAATGCGCTCGCAAACAATCCTGGGCCCGGGTTCGCTAATTCCAAATTAACAAATTTTCCGTTCCGACGCAATTAAACGATTACGCCTAGCAAAATCACTATTCACGTCGCTAATGAATTAATTCTAAATTAACTCGTTCGCCCGAATTAAAATCTAATTTTAATTCCGCGTCGAAATCCAATTTCGTATAATATATCAAATATATTATTTTACCGATTAATTCCAAATTAATCGTTCTCTCTCTTTAAATTAATATTTTATCCCAGATAAAATATATCTGTAATTAATCCCAGATTAATTTTCTCTCTTTAAATTAATCCCAGATTAATTAAAGTGCAAGTCATACGTCATCGGTGAATCTTCGGGAAGCGACCAATGAGATCCCCAGATATGTTGGCAGTAAATTCGGTCATCGGACTATCCAAACACGTAAGTACCTCGTACTACGTTTATACCGATTTACAAGACAAGGTTGGCCTCTAGCAAAGCGCCATGCCTACCCAATTCTCCAGAAATATCCTTACAGGAATAAAGGATTTGCATCAGGCCTAGTATATGTGGTATTGCGTATTTCTGTCCATTATCGGATGATCACGTGCTAGTCCTAGGGCTGGAATGGTGTCTACCCCGTACGAAGCACATGTCGGATGTCTAGTAACTAGTCTCTATAATCGGATAAACATTACCTTGTCATTTTATCCCGATGACTGCAGTACTTAAGAGTACTAGTACCGTATTGTAGACAACAGAACTTGGGCGACGCTGTTCTAGGCTAGCGGCCTAGTTGGGAAGTATGAAATAACATGGAGTCGCCACCCGGTGTGAACCGGGACAAAGATTTAAGGCCGCACTCACCCCTCGCAAGGGAAGACCTCAACCGTTGGGTTCGGAATGGTCCCTTACTTATGTAACTTGTGATGATATGATTGTGCAATAAACTAACCGAATCTATTCAACATTCATGCTCAAGGGTACTTAGATCTAACATGCTTTCATCCAAATAACTTCACGCAATATAACACAATGAGCATATTGAACCATTAAACCAAAGTAAACAAATAACTAATTAAACATAAACATAAATTAAACAAAGCATCATGCATAAAGAATAAAGAAACGACATGCCTAAATAACATAATCATGCTTTGAACATTAAATAATAAACTAAATTAAATCATGCTTAAAATAATAAACAAATAACCTAAAGACTATAACATGCTCAAATACAAATTTGGATGAGACGAGATATTGTATCTTAAGTGGTACGTGGCATTGTATCCCGAGTGCAGACCATACTACCGTCCATTCAGAATCGGCTATGGAATTTACGTCCGGGTTTCCATCCGATATACCACAAAAGGGAACACATATCCCGCTCATCCAACAATCACATCATGCTTCAAACGACTCTCATGCAATTATATATCAAAATAAATAAAACAAAAATAAAGAAGATAAGTAAAAAAGGCGCCCTCAGGTCTAACCTCTTTTGTCGTCTAAGAAAGGGTGTTACACGTCCGTTGGAAGGGAGATTGATCCGATGCTTTTCCAATTTGTCTACTCAACGTCTTTCCTCGCTGCTTTGATTCTCGGGCTGCTGTTTTAAGTCCGTTTCGGTGCTGTTTTGCTGCTCCGTTTCAGGTCACTGTTTTGGTCGTTTAGTGGACTGTTTTGGGTGATTTTGAAGCGGTTTCGGAAGGGTTTAAGGACAGTTTTTAGTTTATAAAAGGGCTGGTTTTCTTGGGTGTTTTCACGGTAGTTTGATGGGACTTGTGGGGTGTAGGGCTTGATGAAGGGCTTTGTTATTGGCAATTGGCTATTGGCGTGATGGTATTTATTGAGTGCGTGGGGCGTGATGTGGGTGCTTGTGGACTGAGTGAACTGATCGTGTGTTGATAGTTGCAATGTGAGGCAGGGGGATGTGAGTGGAGTTTATTTGGTGGCAATTGAGGTTACTAGGGGCGTGAAGTATATCTCACGTGGCTGTTGGACGTGTGGGTTATTTGTGTAAGTGAGGGGCTGAGTGAGGCGAGAAGGAAGGCAATATATGGGCTGAGTTGAAGACGTGAATCAGCTTATTGCTTTAGTTGGTTCGTGAGACGTGAATGGTTTTCTCGGCTTCTTGAATCGGTCAGGCTGTGAGTGGCTTGTGCGCAGGGAGGCAGTAACGGGTTGAGGCTAGGGGCTGTCGTGAAGGGAGATTACGATCGATGTGGGAGGGTGAAGGCAGTAGCGTGAAGGGGTTTAGGTAGCGTGAAGGGGTTACGTGTCTTGGCCGAGAGCTGTGTGTTTGTTTTTTTGTGTAGCTTAGGTCTTTTTTTGTCGAGAGCGAGCCCTTTAGGGTTGCAATTTGTTGTGTTTTTTTGTGTGTGAATCTGCCAGCCAGGGTTTAGAAAGATGGGTGAATGGTTCTTTTTATAGGCCAAGGGATGGGGTTTTACCTTGTTTGGGTAGGAGAAGGATTTGTGTGTTAATTGAGGATATCTTTTAATTAAAATGAGATAGGGAAAATCTTTTAATTAAGGGAGGTGATTTGATTTATTCTTTTTAGTTAAGGATATGATTTATTTAATTTAGGAAGGTGATTTAATTTAATTTAGGAATGTGTTTTATTTAAATTAGGAATTTAATTTAATTTAATTTCAAGTTCAATTTAATTGGTGAATGTGATTTAATTTAATTTAAGTTTAATTTTAATTGGTTTTAATTATTTAATTTGTGAGATGTGTTTTAAATATTTTAATTATTTAATTTGTAAGATGTGTTTTAATGGGTTTGGTGTGTTTAAAAACAGAGGTCCAACAAGCGAACCCGAAGCGAAACAAGCGAGTTAATTCTGACAAAATGCTAATTTCCAACTTTACCCTTCCAACGTCTGTTTCCCGCGGCTTTCACAACTAAAGAGGTAGTGTCTCCAAACGAGACTCATCATCGGGCTGATATGCAAAAATGTAATGCCTACACGTATCCTACGTGACCATCATCTCCATATGACTGGAGTGACGCTTCCGTCTTGACATCACACCTAACACACTACGATTCTCAATATACCCAGCATTGGCGTACACAGAACCTGTTAAAGCCCTGGACGACCGCAACCAAAGTATATTGATTGTCGCAAGTATTAGAGTGCAAGTCTCAGGTTAAGACCAAATACACCTACCCTGATTTCGGACTTCCATAGACACATAGTCATACTACCAATGGAATTCCGAGGAGGTCTATCCAGAGAGAAGCTATTTCCCGTACCATCGGTAAAACACAACCTCCTATTACACTTGCATGAGTATCCTATACCCAAATATACGAGAACTATGCCGTTGTACCTTCACAACGCGCACAAGTGTAATACTAGTCTTTTACGTATTTATTGATGTCCAATCTCGATAATACTCTGACTAGGGATATTTAATGATTTATCCTTCGTGGACTGATACTGTCTCATATCATTCTCCATCCATGAATAAATCATAGGGTCCTCCTATCATTTATACATCTAGGTGATCTAATCACAAATGATAATAGAGCAATTTTCTTTGTCACATAGTTAATTTGTACAACAACACCATGATCTGTATAAATAGTGACGCTATGGGTCATAATTGTCCAACAGGCCTGGCCTGGGAAGAAGAAGAAAGTGAAGTAGGTTTCGGAGGGCAAGTTAGCACTCCCTTTCTTAGTATCCTATGCAATTCGTGGTAAGAAAAGATAATCCCATTCATGTTGAAATACATTATGAATTGGCGATAAGATGCTGGGAGCGTACCAAGAATGACACTCATACCAAGAATGTCATTCAGAGGGAGATTTTGTTGCTTCAATTGTTCGATCAAATCGATCATGTGAAGAACATGTGAGCTCACAGCTTACCCCCCGTCCAGTCGTGCATGGAACAGATCCATCAAAACTTTATGAACAACAATTTGTTCTTGGTTCATATACGATTCTCTTAATCGCATCATCATACTATACGCATCTGACATGCCATAGTATTGCTCTTGAGTTCTGATGCCATTGAACTTAAAATGTATGATTTAACTTTTAAATCATCATCTTTCCAAGATTGGAAAACTTGTAGTTCCTCCGGTGTTGCGTCTTAAGACACAGCAAGGGGCAGCGAACCCTCAAGTACATATCCCAACTTTTCGGATTCAATGACAATCCTTAAATCCAAATCCCAATCGACAAAGTTTTCAGTACCTTTTAGTTTGTTCGTATCCAACATACGCGTAAACGGATTAGTCGATTGTTCCGCCATCGCAAATCTATCATATAGATTACGAAAAACAGTTAGCAGAATTAAACAGTTTCAAATAATATCGAAAGCATTAACATGGATTTTTAATCTGAAAATGTCCATCCCACTAAGTCATTCATATTGTAATCCCTAAACAGAATACAAAGATTTAATATTTAAATTAAATAAAAATAGTAAAAGGTGGACCCCATGAATGTATTCAGTTCACAGCTTGGCACGTTCTCGCTTACGTATATTCATCAGATAGACAACTCATTGTCAATCACTCACTTGTGACTCCAAGTTTTTGGTCCTGGTCGTTTCTCGTTGTGACAGCTTTGGCACATTCACAAGGAGGTGTACCAAGGTTAAACTCGTCAATGATAAAATCAAGCTACTTGCGTAACCCTAACAGCTTTGGCAAGTCTAGGATTCCTCTTTTGCTTGAATTTATCTAGTATCAAATATACATCCGGCATAAATAAATTTCTATTGGCTATATCCTCACAACTTTGGCATGTTTTCGGATGTAGTCATAGAAGAGATATCCATAAACCGTATTGACAAGACGGACCATGTAACATGCATCAAATACATAATTAACATACAACCTTATTAATTATGGATTTTCCGCAAAATATGCTTTTATTTTATTTAATCAAATTAAATAAACACATCCATGCATAAAGTAAAGATTAAATTAAACATTGAATTTAAATGCATAATCATATCGAGTGTTCAGATTCAGACTCGCTCTGATACTATTTTGTTGGGGTTTTATAGGGAATACCCGGTAACACAGCAGAACGCGGAAAATCAAAATTTTCTGATTTCAATAATTTTTCTTAGATCAATTAAATAAACTTCTTTATTTAATTACCCAATACTTAAAATTTGAATTTTAACTCAAGAAATCATATTTCTTGAAAATTACAGTTAACCCCAAAACTTTGCATTTTGTTAATTTTAGACATCAAATTGTCAAATACAATTTTGGATGATTCCAAATCAGTTCTAAAATGATTTCCAACATTTCCAACACATCAAAAACAAATTGAAATAAGATTCTCAATTTTTTTAATACTGCCGAACAGCCCAGTAATTTCAGTTTTTGTAACTTGTTCCATTTTTATTCAAAACATGTCAAGATCAAATCCAATAAATCCAAAATTTAATATGCATCATATACACACCATAATTCATCACATATATGAAAAGTCCCAAATTTGGAAAGGGTTATGAACCCTAATTTTATAAATATCCAATTGACCAAATTAAACCAAATTAATTAAATTCAACACTTTAATCCAATATTTACATACAAACAAGTTTCACACCATGAAAACATGAAACAATTCAAGAATAATTCTAGGTCATCAATGAGTGACTTAGCAACTCTAGAATGGCAACATCATCATCAAATGACTAAAAGAGAGCTAATGAACTAATTTCATACTTTCTTTATTCATCAAACATGCAAGAACCTTTTAAACAAGTTCCAACCATTTAATTACAAACTAAAAGAGTAGAGACAACATCCTAACAACACATGTTGAAGCTAAGCATGATAGAAACAATTTCTAAGTTGAAGAAAGTAAGAAAAACTTACAAAAAATAAGTTTTGGCGAAGGTTTCATTATTGTTCTTCAACTTTTTCTCTCAACTCACTTTGTAATATTTTTGGATGTTTAACCTAATGAATGAAAAATGAAACAAAACAAAGTATACTCCCCATTTAGCCCTTGGCTGAATTTTGAGAGAATAAAATAATATCTAGATATTTTTTTGTTTCATTTAACAAAGTTAATCCACTTGTGTATTTGATCATTATAACATTTAATGATTTACAACAAGTCAAATTAATCACCTAAAGTCATTTCCTAAAGTAATCATAACTTGAGATATTTATATTTTAATTAATTTAATTATTTAACAATTAAATAATAAAATAATTATTTAAATATAAATATTTTAAATATATGTATTATATTTACTTTAAATATTCAAATACATAAATATTTATGATATATGTCAAATATCACAATTTAACATTTAATTAATGTGTATTTAATAAAATCATTTATTAAATACAAATTCACATTACTTAGGAAATTATCATTAGGTCTATTTGTATGTATTTTTCGTTTAACCGTTAAACGAATTATAAATAATCAGTATTATTCATAAAAGTTGCCATAATGCTCTACAAGTATATTTCATAGGTGAGACTCTCTAGATTCAGGCATATCCATCACGAAATCCAATTTCATGTCCATAATTTACCCACCCGTAAATTATGACGATCACAGATAACCTCGCGGAATCATAGAGGTCGAGGTCATGTAATATGTTTAATTCATCCATCACAGGTATCTGGATATATCCCAGAGATATAGATATAAAGTCAAATCTCTATAGGGACAATCCCGTCGACGTCTTTATTGGCAATCTCTAAAAGAACACTTAGAACTCACTTCTAATATGTACCACGGCCCCATAGTTTTTATCTGATTGCTAATCATATATAGAATACCTACCCTCTGTACACAGAACTGACGGATCCTATCTTGACACACACAGGACACCCTGTGGATCTGTCCACATCCAACGAACAGACTGAGGTCCGATCTCAATATATCGGTGACATGACTGCCATCTAAGTGTGGAAGGTCTCATGTGCCCATAGTGGTATGTCAAGTCAAAGAATCACTTATGCTACTCAACCCGAGAAGATTCTTATTGAAGTTGGTGTACCATCCATTAAGAATCTTCGGTGAGTCGTTCAGTGTTTATCCGCTATAAACACCTACATGTCTATACGAGTCTCCAAGATAGATGGTTCATTGAGAAACCATTGGAATCCATTATTCCAGTATACGACATGTACCGGTCTCAATGAGTTTACAATGCTGACCAAGTAGAGTAAACCTTGACAATGAACAGTCTAAGAATGACAACGTCATGATACAACTCAATGTCAGTTGCGACGCATTTGTAAATGTATCAGAACTAATCATTCTAAGGTCAATTATGTCTTTACCATATAAAGAGATATATTATATTATCGAAACTGCTTATTTTATTCATAATAAAACGTTTACAAGAGTATTTACAATGAAATACAACAGAGAATTTACGCTATGAGCACCAACCCTAACAAACACCAACGTGGACGTTAACCCCCAGAGGTATGGATTCTATCCAATAATGTTTGGAACTTAATATAAGTTAATGTTAATTATGTTGATTCTTAAATTACAGTCTGTTGTTTTTGTTGGGGTTTTGGCACGGGCGCAGCGGAAGCCGCGGTTCGGGTGAAATCATAATTTTTAAACTTTTTTAATTTACCGAATAAATTATTCAAATCTAATTTGAATAATTTATTCATATTTCACCTAAACATGTTTATTTGATACCAAATAAGGACATAAATAGGTTAGAAACATTGCGAAACGTTTAGAAAAACGTTTTTCCGCAAAATGACATAAAATGCGTTTTTGTCCGAACCGACCAACTAATACACATGGGGGCTGGCCAGGTCAGCCCCAATAGTATTTGGAATGTTCATCGGCTGTCCAAACAATGACCAATTCACTGTTTGGATGGCGGACACCCGGTAAGCTCGAAACTCACCCAGTAACGCCGTTTTTCACCGTTTTCACATATTTCAACTCCGTAACAATTTCCGGCAATTGTTCCAATGCCCAAAATCATCCAATACATTTATACAACATAACTTTCATCACCAAAAACAAATAATTTCCAGATCTAATTTTGTAACAAAAAATATCATTTTTCATGCTATAAATCCAAGTTTCTTAATATTAATCATATTACTATTAGCACCAACCAAAGCCACCATCTATGAAGAACTCAAAAAAAATATAGGAGTTAAAAGAGTGATCATAAAATATTGCTTTTTGAAATATATGAGAAAGAGAATTGATTTGTAAGA
>SKCR01045606.1:0-57386 GCA_019454045.1 Zanthoxylum bungeanum | reverse complement strand
AAATTATAAAATTAAAATATCTCTGAAATTAATTTTTTATTTTAAAATTGTAAAATTAAAATAAGAATCTTATTACAATATAAAAAATAAAATTTCATATTTATTATTAAATAATAAAATTAAAATATCTCTATAATTTTTTTATTATTAAATTGTAAAATTAAAATAAGAAATCTATTATAATATAAAAATATAATATCTATTAAAATAAGAAACACGTTAATTTAACTAATGAATAATATAATTTCTCATTATTAAATTATAAGGCTCGCTAATAAATTTTATTAAATAAGAAACCTATTAATAACAAGACATTAAATTATAAAATTAAAATATATGTAACATCCTGTCAGAAACATAACGCTACGGGGTGGAGCAGGAATGACCCATCTCTCTGAGCCTCAAATTAACAGAAAACGGACATGTTTGACTCTAACATTAAGACAACTTGTATTAAGCATAACATACAAGAGAACATTTGATCCACAAAAAAAAAACACATCAAATCATAATAGCTAAGGGCACATTTGATCCAAAAAAAAAAAAAAACACATCAAATCATAATAGCTAAGGGCTTGGGCCCAGAATTACAAATATAACTCAGCATTTTCGTTTACATACATATAACACGAGTTCCACACGATATTAAACATAATCAGATGATACAGACTTAATATACAAATATCTCCCCCTAAGACACTAGACTGAGTGACTACAACTCGGATGATCCCCCGTCTCGAGTTTAAGTATCCACACTTGATGGCTGACCGATATGGTATCCAACCTGTAAAACTGCCAAACTGATGAGGTGTGAATTATAATACTCAGTAAGTCACCACTTACATCAAGAAAAACAAGTATGAAATTCAAGTTTAGTGTAAATAATCTCACACACATATATATATAACATAATATCTTTCAGAAAACTACATGCTTATTCCGATCCAAAAACTGAGTTCATAAGTTTCCTTAATACAAATTCAAAAATTTGAAAACAAATAAAATATCTCAAAACGTTTGAAACATTATCAAATCGGAAAGTTAAAAAAAAAATTCCTTAAAACAAATCAAGCACTAAATCCTTTATATCAATACCTTTTAAATTGTTAAGATCTGAATTATATATACATACTCAGAACATACCTGATGCGAATCAGAAATTTTATACTCAAACTTCTCTCAAAACCCGGGTTACTCCAAAAATTAGTTTTAAGGATATTTACACCACAAAATTAATAAAAATGACATATTTATAATAGATTCGAGTGGTGTTAATTATAACAAAATATATGACTATTAATATCTGTAATTCAAAAAAGCAATTAAAGCCTCAAATTATTAACCTGACGAATTAGGATAATTGTAGACAATATATTCAATAATAATTGTATGAAATTATCCATTAAATTCTGATGGGTTTTATGAGATCAAAGTAATATTTAAATTTTATTTTATTTGATATTTAAATTTTATTTTATTTTTATATCTAAAATACATCAATATATTTATCATGAAAAAAAATTAAGACGTTAAGATCAACTATTATGAATTTGTTTTTTTTTTTTTTTATTTTTTTTGTGGATTATTGTGATTGACTATTTATCAAATTTTGGGGTATTTGTTAATTTTTGAAATTAATATGATCGTTTGTCATTTTTAAAAAACTTTAAAATTATACAAGTCTTTTCATCAAATTTTAGGATACATATCTTCATTTTGGAAACTAATAAATATATTTATCTTTTTTTTAAGAAATTTAAGAGTTTATATATCGTTTCCTGCAAATTAAAATTAGTAGTAAGTTTTAATCTTCATAGTAGATCTGTGTGTAAGATTGAATTTGAAATCCCCAACAAGTCCAAAACAAGAGACATGAAAATTTAAGTCGTCCCATATTGGTTTCCACCATGCATGCCACCCACCCGCCATATGATATCTTCCTCAAAAAAAAAAAAATAATAAATAAAATAAAAAATCTATAAATCCAAAGAGTTATTTTTTATTTATTTATTTATTTTATATTGATGTAAATAAAATCTACAAAAACAGAAGTCAGGATTGCATTGCAATTGGGGTGGAAAAAGTCCATTGGGATGGATTTCGCCATAAAAATTAAACCTATTTAAAGATATAGGTTTGAATTGAAACTACAGCCAAACTAAGATACATATATATTAGGGAAATTATTTCTCAACCACCGATATCTAAAAGTAAACATAGTCACAACATTTTATTTGTAATATATATATATTTTTTGAAATCGTTAGAAAATTTTACCGTCAAATTACTCATTCCAAGCTTAAGTGGAGCGGATAAAATTCCCCGACTATCTCATACTCTTACAAAAAACACACTATTAGAACCTATGAGGTCAATGTCAGATACTGAGTCATACACTACCAAATCACGCCCCTGGAGATTATTTGTAATACTTATTCACCTTTACTTACAACAATTTTTATTTACTATGGAGGAATCTTCATTAATTAACCTCAATATCTGGTTATAGATGGAATCATAATTTAGAATTTAATTATCAAAATAAAATAAATGAACCTGAAAAATAAATAAAATAAAGCAGATAATATTTTAACAATTAAAGCGAGAACCGTGTAACTGTAACCCGGAAACATGATAAGGCACCGACGTGTACAGTAAGGTGAGATAATTACAGTAAGATACGTTTCGCCAATAATAATATCTAATATATACTCATTGACAGCTGTGGTCAAATATATTTTCAAAGATTTTTCAAAAGGCGAGAGATAGCAAAAAAAAACAAAAACAAACGTGGCCAGGCCCACCAGTAGAATTTGGTGGATCGGGCTAAGCCCAACCCAACTCCTTCGAAGCCGGGTTGGAGTTATTTTAACCCAATCCAATTAAATTCGGTTGGAATAGATTAAACATATTATGTTTAATTCAATTTAATTATCACTAAGGATACTGCCCAACGGTTTGAGTTTGGAATCTTATTTTCAAGTTCACAGGTTTAAATCATGGGTAACACCAAAAAAATTAAGTTTAATTTCAAAGTTTGGGATAAATATATAAAGTTTTATACATTTAAATATTATAATATATTTTAAAAGTTAAATCAATAAATTTTAATCTTTAAAAGTATAAAAAGATGAAAAAAAATTATTCTCCCTTTGTCTTGTTTTAGCTCACCCATCATTTTTCATACACAAATTTTTGGCTCTATAAATATTATGTGCTCGCATGCTTTAAGAGCAGGTCCTCAAAATTGAAATTAATGATAACTAACTTCTAAAACAAACGATTGATGACTGAGTGTTCTAAAATTTGAAATGGATGAACAATTAGATTAAAGCTAATATGTTAAAAAAATAAATAAATCTTGATCTAGTGCAATTCGAATCGTAAAAGGAATATTTTGATTATTGAAATTTTAATTACAAAAAGGAAGCTTGAATTATTGGAAGATTAAAACTACTGAAAACTTAGTTGCTAGAATAATAAAAGATTTAAACTGATAGTTAAGACATTGAATTTGAGTTGTTATTTTTTTGGATTGAGTTGTCCGTCTGTCCAATAACAGATCCTTGATTTTATTTCCCATGCAAGCAATTGTTCTCTCCATTTCACTGTCAAATTCTTCCACTTACCCAGTTAGAGAGAAATGGCACATGATGGAGGAAAATCAACACATGTTTGATTTTTGAAGACCCTGACTTATAAATAATGCTAATCCTTCACTTGGGTCTAATTATTTTCCCTCTTTCTTCACCAAATTGAATCCCTTCTCCTCAAACAAATTCAAGTTACCAAACCCACTCATGGCCTCACCGGAAAATACAACAAACACAGCAGCATCCCCAGGTGACGGCGCACGGCGAGCAGCAGGGGTTGAAGATGTCACTATGGACGTGCCAGAAAGAGACATCACTGCGTCGTGTGAGGCAATGACCTCGCGCACGGTGGCTTTGGAGGATGCTCTACGCACGCCTTCTAACAGGGCCAATAAGGGAAATCTCCGCCATGGCTTTGTCGCTCCCCATGCTTGCGGTGACATACGACACGCGATCTCTAAGACTGTACCTTCTTCTTCTTCTTCTTCCATTATGACCACCATTGGTTCGGTACCCTAGCTAGCGGGATGGGCTATTATCCTTTTACATTATCTCCTTTATCTTCTTTTAATGGTTATGATTTAGTCAAAATAAATCTAATGACCATTATTTTGCCAACACAAAAGTCAAGTCAACTTTTGGATCAAATTCATTAATGTGTTGTCAAGATTTTGACGCTTAAATTTATCTTGATTAAATCCTAACCTTTAAAAGGAAATAAAGGATATAAATGTGAAAGGATGATAGCCCAATCCTACATCAAACCCAATAGGAATTTTGACCAAAACCATAGTTTCTCCAACTCGGCTCTCTCTTGCTCTTTCAATAATTGTTTCAACAACTACCACTTCAATTTCGCCTTTGTCTCCGGTTCCCGGCTTCTCTCATTTATCCATGGGTATGTTGGAATTCTCACTTTGATTATTTGGATTTTGTGGTTTGTTAGGTTTAAAAGTAGCTCATATGAAATGGCCTCTGGATTTGTTGGCTAAGACTGTGGAATTTATATGAGTCAGGCCAGCCTGGCAGACGTTCGGGCCGGGATTTTCCCGGACTCGGGTCAAAAATATATTTATCGGGTTCGGGCTGGGTTTATCAAAGCCCGAATCCGGCTCAGCCCATTGCCACTCCTAACACCAACCGATGTATCAGACTGTCCTCTGCCCAATGGTGGCCGGCAACCGGCCTTAACTCGCCAGAAAATGATTGAAAATGAGAAAAAACTCGCACGACTTGGATGTTTCGATCCCAACGCATCGCTTCGATCCATGTGTCCAGCTACCCGCCAAATCAAAGCTCTTATAACGTAATATATGCCTACACTGTCGGTTTTATCGAATCATGCAAACCGAGAGAGAGTCGAATGGTGAATCGTGAAACCCATTTGCCCGGTTGCTCTGATTTGAATTCCGTCGATTCCTACGCGTTCATGGGAGTGTTAGGAGATCATCGATACCCTCAAAAGTTTGGCAAGACATCCTGGTAAAAATCTCATTATACTAGTGAAGTTAGTTTATATTCAGATTCTTCCTGTAGTGTCATAAAGTAATGTATTGACTTGTATTGAATTCAAAAGGCTAGAATTATTGAATTTGTGTTGGCAAAATCCGAGCGAAATCGGGACGAATTAGACCGATCTGATAGGTTATACGAGTTTCTGGTAAAATCGGGTTTCACGTGTGACTGTGTTTTCAACAATGTAATTATGGATATGACTTAATTATGATGATATGATAATATTTGAGTAATTCCGAAGAGGTTCGGAGGGCTCAGGATCCTTTCATAGCGTTTTCAGAAATTTTTTCAGAAGATTTTCTAAAACTTGTAATTTGAGAACTTGAGCTAGTTGATTGACTTGGAACAATGAATAGTGATGTAATAAGAGTATTAGACTTGTTTTGGGTGGCATGGAAAGATCCGAAAGGTTTCGGATTCGTCCGTAACATTTTCGGACTTCTCGGAAGATTTTTTGAATTTTAACTGAAAACTGAAACTATTACTACGAATATGTTATATTTGGTTGTTATGGGAAGATCCAGAAGTTTTTTATTAGTTAGTCGAGAATTCTGCGTAACAATAATTCCAATCATTTTCCGCCATTTATTTTGAAAGATCCGACTAAAATCAAGAGTATTCACGTAGCCATATAAGTATTCCCTGCTATTAGTATTTGATATATATATATTTACATATAGATATCTTAATATAAACATTCTGAGGTGATATGTTTGTGTGTGTATATATATATATATTTACAGCACTTTGTAGGATTTAGCTATATTATTGGCCATTTTTAGGATTTTTAATTTTCTTACATATATATTATTTCAGGATTCGGACCATATTTTGCATAAATAAGCAATGATTCAGACTTACTTATTTTATTCATGTATGAAGATGGCCTATCGGCCAAACTTTATTATAACTGCCCTTTACTGGAATTTAATGTTAGAGTTGGCGCTCAGCGTGTCAATTTTTGACTATTTTTCCAGCCCTGAATAGCTCCCAAACAACCCTAGAACAGTAGCCCAAAACTGGACTGTTTTGCACACCGAAAAACTCTCTTTCGCGTGCACAGCTCACTGGTTTTTTGTGTTAGCTATTTACTATTTTTATGCCACTGTTTTGGATAATATAATCACTCCAAAACATCCCCAAAACGTCTACAAAATACCCATTTGTGTTCCCAATTTTTCTGGGCTAAAATACAACCCAAACGGAGCCTCCAATGAAGATGTAAGTGACGGATGTGAGCAGATTTTTCTGCTCACTGCCGTGAGAGGGTAAATGAAAATATTCTTTGAATTCCAAAAGATATTACGTGCTATGACTTGCCACCAACAAATGCAAGAGTGAGCTTGACTCGGAAGAACAATCAAATCCCTAAACACTTTAGAGATTTTCAAGTTGTCACATAATTTTTTATTTAGTTTTTTTTTTTGTTAGTCACCTTTTTCTTTCAACTCTTGAGAGAAATATAAGGACAATGATGGCTGGGGTTTTTCAATGTTAGAGTTCTGAAAAGAAAAATTATTTTTTCCTTTTTATACTTAGGATTTTTGTGGTAAAAAATTAAACAAAATCCTAAGCCTTTTACACCAAAATTTCGGCCACTCCTTGAATTTATTAACATCAAAATTCTTTTGATAAATGTCATCATAATGACATTAAAAGGATTTCTAAATGAAAAAATGTAACTTCCATTCCAAATTAAAAAGTTTCCAAAATACTTTTTTTGAAATCCATTAATCAAAATTCTTTATTAAATTATACAATATAATTTTATAATAAATAATTATCATATAATCATTTATTATGAAAACCATAAATTAAAATTAATATATAGTTTCAAGTGTGAAAAGAAAATATTATTAATCATATTAATAATAATATTTATATGTGAGTATATAATTGGACTATCCAATTATATTTAATTTTCTATAGTATATCGAGATAGCACGAGGACCAAATGGACCTACAGTTTCGAGCTTCAATAATATCGGAATATTAATTAAATTTTTTAATTAAATATTCTGAATTATTAACATCAGGTTATTCCACTAAAAATTTGAAGCTGCACTCTCGTTGCCATAGATAAATAATATAAGCCGAACTACGTCGGTGTTCATCGATATGGTCATTGCATACAAATTGGTCATTCATGAGTATCTCATAATTAAAGATGGGTCAAAAAATCTGTTATATCCCTCTTAATTATTTTTACCTTAAGTACCATTGACTCTCTAATGAATGATTTATTCAAAACCATTATAAATATTAATCTTTCTATTCGTAATAAAAAGACTTGAGCTCTTTAATTGTTCAAGTACCGAATCAACCCTTAAGGAAGGTACTCTTCTACTTCTCACAAGAATGAGTGAACTCCATATCTATGTAAAATGTCCCCAACTACACAACATATCATATCCCCAAATTACGTAGCTATTGGTCGGGATTGCTACACCAACATCACATTTGTAAATTAAAGGACATAGCCTGCTATGCAGGATCTCGCAGTACTCTCAGGATTCAGATAAATCCATATATGTGTTAGACAATTATGACCTATAGCGTCACTATTTGTAAAAGACATTGTGGTTTTTGTACAAATTAACTATGTGACAATGGAAATTACATTTTATCATTTTGTAATTTGATTACTTTAATATATAAATGATAAAAGTCTTATGATTAGTTTCGGATTACAAGATATGAGACAATATCAATTCATAACGGTTTAATCATTAAATATCCCTAGTCGTAGTATTATCGAGACTGGACATCGATAATGCGGAATAGACTAGTATTGCACTTGTGCGTGTTATGGAAGCGTAACGACATAGTTCTCATATATTTAAGTATTGGATACTTATGCAAGTGTGATAGGGGGTTGTGTTTACCGATGGTATGGAAACAGCTTCGCTCTGGATAGACCCCGCAGAATCCCATTGGTAGTATGACTATGTGTCCATGGGAATCCGCATCAGGGTAGGTGTATTTGGTCTTAACCTGAGACTTGCATCGCTAGTACTTGCGACAATCAATACGCTTTGGTTTTGGTCGTCCAGGAGTTTAAAAGGTTCTGTGTACGCCTCTTTTGGGTTTATTGAGAATCGTAGTGTATTGGGTGTGATGTCAAGATGGAAGTATCACTTCAGTCATATGGAGATGATGATCACGCAAGGATGCAAAACTGGTACTCTAAGTGCTATAGCCATCGGGGAAGTATGACTAGGTCATGACTTTCCGATCATAAAGAGACTAGTTGCTTGTGATCCGATATATGCTTCGTACGGGGCAGACACTATTCCAGCCCCAAGCCTTGCATGTGACATCATATACTAGATCGCAATACGCAATACTACGTATACTACGCCTGACATAGATTATTTTTTCCTTTAAGAATATTTCTGGAGAATTGGGGAGACACGGTGCTTTGCTAGAAGCCAACCATGTCTTGTAAATCGGTAAAAATATAGTACGAGGTACGTACGTGTTCGGATAGTCCGACGACCGGATTTACTGCCAACATAACCATGGATCTAATGGGCATAAATTGGTTTCTTGGCAAATAAGGTGATTCCTTAATTGGGCTTTGGTATTTGGGTTTGACCCATATTGACCAAAGTCCATGCCTTAAGAAATTAATTGAAAGCCCATTGGACTTTAATTAAATGACATTGGATGTTAATTGGGCTTTGAGACCCATTTAGATTAAATTTGGAATCTAAGTCGTAAAGGGGCATTTAAAAGTGTAATTATTTAATTTGGAATTAAATATAGAATTAGTATTGAATACGAATTAAATTAGATTTAAATTCTAGTTCGATATAATTCAAGAATTCGTACTTTGAGTATTTATTCTTAAACGAGTTGGACTCGCGCAAATCAAATCATTGTTTGAACATTGGGTGATCACTTTATTCAAAGATTAATTAATTGGATTAGATTGATTGAATAACATGTTTTGTGTGAATACATGGATGTGTTGAATGAATAATGTATATCGGATGGATATTAGAAGGGAAATGACAATTTTGGAAATTGTTGTAAATTTAGAATTTATTAAATTGGACATGCGTGTCCAACCTTATCTATCTCGATTCTTTGTAATTCTCTTCTCACCTAATTCCCCTCAATGTTCATGAGGTTTATTTAATTGTATTATGTAATTGGGTAGAAGTTAGAATAATGCTAGCCGGGGAGAGGATCTGGAATGATTTATTTTAGGAACAATCTGTGAGATATCCATCCGCATATCATTATTAATTTATTTACCGCGCCTTATTATGCTTTTAGAATGCATGCTTAAAGGTGTATGATGAGACCTAATCAAAGATAATAAATTGGTTGCCAATTTACGCGAAAAACCCTCAACAAATATTAATCGTTTTCCTTCCATTGAGTGATTCTTACTCAAGATCCAAGATTGGAGGATGTGTTTGAATCATGAAGGCTCTGTTCCATATCGTATGTCTTGTCCAAGTTGTGATTTGTTGGCCAAAGTCAAGATCACTTCTTGTCCATCGACATCGATTACGAAGCTTTCCAAAGTCAATGGGTTCCGCTTAACTGGAATCATTAAGCTTGTTGTGTCAAAGCCAAAGCTTAGTTTATTCAGAGGAAATAGGTTAGGTAAATATATTGGATATATTGACATATATATTGTATATATGTTTCGGACTTGGAGGTCCACCTACCGGATCTAGGAATTGGATGAGATCCAATTGATCTTAGAGATCTACCTAGTTAAATATCATACATCTTGTTGGCCAAAGTCAAGATTGTGTGTTATTTAATAGGATCCTAGCCCACTAGGAAACTAGGTTTCCCGAGTACTCAACAGAGGGTTAGAGGCTCGCCGAAAAATAGTGGGAGGCTAGTATTGAATTTGCAATTTCGTTCAAATACTTAGCTTTACGCGCTTTCAAATTATTTCGTCTATTATATTTATTAGTTGGACTAATATATTATTATTTTTCTTGTAACAGTTAGACTGTACCCATACATCGTTAATTGAATAGTTGGACTATTGCGATTAAGATGATAGGAAATTTAAGCATTAGAGATATTGTCATGGGCGATAATGTCTTTAAGACACAAACTTTCAAGACTGGGATATGAATCTCAGGATTGTCCTAGGATCCGAGAAGTTGCTCTACACTATAGAGAGACCTCTTGGGCCTAAGCGCAATATGATCAGTTGCTTGAGCTAGAGCTTTGGAAGACTCATAGCGATGACAACTCGACTGCTCAATCGGTAATGCTTGCTGCTGTGACTCCGCAATTCCGTCGTCAGAACAAGGGATTGGATCCCTATGAGATGATGGCGAAGTTGCATGATCTTCACTGATCTAATCTTAGATCGCTGAGATATGAGTTGCAGAAGAAGCTCTTCCGCGCTCGCATGTCAGAGGGTACGTCTGTTGAGCACCATGTGTCACAGATGATTGCTAACATTGAGTAGCTCGGACAGATGGGCATTGTCTTCGAGGCTGAGACTTCAGTAGATTTGATCTTACAGTCTCTCCCCGACACTTGGAGTGGGTTCATCATGAACTATAATATATTGAACCAAGACCAAACTCTTGGAGAGTTGATGTCCACACTGCGCGAAGCAGAAAAAGAGCTCCTAAAGGTCAAGAAGCGCAAGGCACACTTCGCTTCAACATCTCAGACTCCGAGGGCTTGGCCCAAGGCGACTGGAGGTGTAAAGAAGAAGAAGAAGAAAGGCAAGGCCAAATCGTCAAAACCTTCTGGGAAGGGTAAGGGCAAATCCCAAGATGTATGTCTGCAGTGCGGCAAGCGGGGTCACTGGAAGCGTGACTGCCGCGAGTACAAGGAACATATGAAGGAAATCAAAGCGGGCAAGACACCGACTTCATGTATGTTTGTTATAGAAATAAACATGTCTACTAGTTTTAAAAATTGGATTTTTGATTCTGGTTGTGGTACTCATATATGTACTGATATGCAGGATCTGCAGATTAGCAGAAGACTGGCCTCAGGAGAGATCGACCTCCGCGTTGGAAATGGGACACGAGTCGCCGTTTTGGCCGTTGGCACTTTTGTTTTGGAAACGCCCTCGGGGCATGTACTTAAACTATCAGACTGTTATTATGTACCTAGATTGACTAGGAATATTATTTCTGTATGTATGTTAGCCCAATGTGGGTATACTTTTGTATTTAGAAACTCTAGGTGTTTTATGTATAAAAATGATATGGAAATTTGCACTGCTGATGTAAATAATGGTCTTTAAATTTTGAATATGAATCAATCTCAAACATATAATGTAACAAACAAAAGGCTCAAAGTAAGTAACAAAGATGAAACTTATATGTGGCATTGTCGTCTGGGACACATAAAAAAGACACGTATATCCATACTTTCTAATAGTGGGTACTTGGACAGATTTGATCCAAATTCATATGACGTCTGCAAATCTTGTTTATTAGGCAAGATGCCTAAATCACCTTTTAGCAGAAAGGGTGCACGTGCCACCGAACTGTTAGCCCTCGTTCATAGTGACGTATGTGGGCCCATGTCTAGCCAGGCTAGAGGTGGATATGAATACTTCGTAACCTTTACGGATGATGCATCGCGTTATGGTTATGTGTATCTTATGAGACACAAGTCAGAAACCTTTGAGAAATTCAAAGAGTTTCGACACGAAGTAGAAAAACAGACCGGCAAAAGTATTAAGACATTACGGTCGGACCGTGGTCAAATATAAAATTACTACACCCCTCTCACTGTAGCTACAGTAATCACTGTAGCGATCACTGTAGCTATAGTGAGATGAGTGTAGTAATTTTCGGTAAGAATTTATGTATGTCTATCATCTCTATTAGCTTGATTAATGGCCGATTGCTACCAAGAACAACAGAAATGAATTAAGCTTGGTGGTTAGCTTAAAACCTTACCCAAAATACAACCTAAACACTAAACCATATATATTAAAATAACCCTCAAGAGTTAAGATTGTTTTGGTATTAATAATTTTCCTAAAATTAAGTTTCAAGAGTTTGGAAATTTTTTTTTGCCGATCTTAAATAAGCTAGCCACCTCTTACTTACCAAGATTTGTTCAAGAGTAAATTTATGATGGTGGTAAGATTGGTGGTGAAACTTGGAACTTGGAACTTAAAGTTTGGTTGAGAAAGCTTGGAGATGGATATATCCTTATCTTTGTTAAATTAATTTGATTAATTTTGGATTGTAATTGGTGTAGCTATGAACATGTAATTGTTATAATTTAATTAGTTTAAATTATATACATTGATTTAATTATACAAGTGTTCTTCATGTATTTGTAAGAAGTTATATGTGTGTGTATGAGAAAAATTTGTTGTTGTGTATGTTGTTTGGAATATAAAAGTGCGCGGGAAAAATTCCCGAAATATTCAGAATCGATCCCAATGCGTTTTGAGAATTTACCAAAAAATTATAATTATAATTTCACTAAAATTACAATTTTTGCCACTGTTATAAAGTTTTGAACTACTGTAGCAGTTTGTATAAAGCGTAGGAAAATTCCCAGAATTTTTCAAAATCGTTCCGGGGGCGTTTTGGAAATTTTTGGCAAAGGCCGCACTAAGGGTAAAACTATAATTTTTAAAATTACAGCTTATCTGATCCGGTTATTTGGCTAAATTGGTTCATCGGTTCTCCCGATTGTTGGGATATATGCCCTAGAGCTTCATGTAATGTAAACATAATTATTTGTTATGAAATAAAATATGCATTATTCATTTATCAAATGTTTGATTTAAATCGCATATTGTAAATTATCTTATTTACCCTGATTACTCATGTGCCTTCAGACTTAATGTATGAGTATCATACACATTAGAATTTAAGTATGAAGTTAGTAATCTAAAATAGTCCATAGAGAGCAAATAAAACGGATACTTTGTTTGTGGTTTATCTATAGTTACGGTCCATTTTATAATTGTATGGCGACCTTGATCCGGGATCGTCCATGTGGTGACATGAGAACGAAGACATCTTATATGATGTGATCATATAAGACTAGACCCAGATATAAATGAGTTTATTATAATATCTGTTAAAATAAAGAAATTCATTTCAATCTACTAGATGATCATATATGGATTGATCGGAATATTAAGTGTACTGCGAACTCCTGTATGGCAGGCCAAGGGAAAGGGTGGGGTCCATTGAGTAATTCAAGATTATTAATCTATGAACAATAGACTAATGGTGGGTTTAGATATGAAAATTGCTTTCCCCCTCACAGCCCACCCATTGTCCCCCTATAAAGTGATGATATTACCCTTCTTCTTTTAAATAAATTATTTTTTGATTTAATTATGAAAAGCCTCTTATTTTATTTTATTTTTATTATTTTATTTAGTTCTTTTATTTTTTTTATTCTAATTTATTTTTTCTTTATATAAGTATTTTGTTCTCTTTTACTTATTTAATACATCTTTATATATTTTTTTGTTTCTTTATTTATTTAATTTTTTATATTCTTTATTAATTCATTTAATAATTGTTCATTTTTGACTAAAACAATTATACGAATTGCTTGCGAACAAATACTTTTTTCAAATGAAAAGTCTTATATCAATCTTATTTTAGCCATGTTCAAAGAAGAGCCCATGTAATAATACACAAAAAAAATACATAAAAATGTATTAAAATAGAAATTATAATTTATGTTGTCTCCAAAGTCTTCTCTTGACGGCTTGACGTACTTGGTGTTTTTATATTTTTACATATATTTCTTTTTTTGTGTATTATTACATGTACTCTTCTCTGAAAATATATTTTGCTAACATATAAAAGATAAAATTTTCTGTTATACATAAGTAGTGTTAAATAAATTAAATAATAACCTAAAGAAAATTAAATAAGAATAATAGAAAAAATTGAGATAAAAAAATCAAAAAATACAATAAAATAATTAAATTAAAAAGTAAAATAAGGAAATAAAATAAATAAATAAATAAGTAGTTTTTTTAAAGGAGTATGGGTATTATTGTCATTTAAAAATTAAAACAAGAAAATAAAAAAAAAAGACATTTATTTAAATAAAATAATTAAATTACAAAAAAAGTCATTTGTAATTAAATAATATTGTTAACCAATTATGAAAATGCCCCTAACTAAAATTACATATCAACTTATTACATTAGTTATTAATATTTTATTAATTTATTATGAACTATTGATTTATTAGTTAATAAATTATTTTTTATTTATTAATAATTAATAATTTTTTATTATTAATTTAATTTATTAAATATTTAATTAGTACTAATTTATTATTGTATTATTATTAACATTAATAATATGGAAAATGATAAACGATGGAAGTGAAGGGTGATATAATAGTACGTAAAACTAATTACAAAATACTTTGTACTATACATAAAAAATAATACTTTTGAATGACATAATACATGTATTTTATGACTACTGTCATTCTTTAATCGATATATCAATACTCTAATAATATTATATTATTAATTAAATAGAAATGGATAGTTTTGGAATTTAGATAGAGATAAACTCTGATGTGGCAGTAGGGGCCTGCAACTGTAAAATATGCCTTGGGATGGGTTTTAAAAATTCGGAAGGGGAGGTCTTATGTGCAGCAATTAAGGGATTAAATTTTAATGGAGTTATCCAGGTAGCGGAAGCTAAAGCTATAAAGTTTGGTCTCCTGGTTGCGGAAGAACTGAACTTGCGCCTAGTGATTTTGGAATCTGATTGTAATCAGGTAGTGGAGTTGATTTTAAACAGGAAGGGCACGATGACGGAAATTTTGTGAATTATTGAAGATATTACTGACAAGCTAGCTAGATTAGATAATTTTGAAGTTAGCTATGCCTCCCGTTTTTGTAATACTATTGCTCACGCTCTTGCTAAACTAGCAATTAGCGTTGATTACCCTGTTATTTGGAAAGATAGTTTTCCTTCAAATATTAGGTGTATTTTATCCTCTTAAGTAATGTTATTATATTTTTTTTTAAAAAAAAAAATTAAATAAAAAAATTCTCCCTTTAAATCCAACTCTGGCTCTCTTTTTTTTCTTCTTTTTTTTTCCTGATAAGAAGTCCCTCCTATAACCCAAAAAAAAAAAAAAAAAAAAAAAAACCAAAAACCAAAAACAAAATATATTGCTGTAAAACGATGTCGCAGCCATAGAGAATCACATATCCTTAACAAATAAAACAACCATAACTTCCAAACAAGAAGTAATAGTTAATTAATGTAGAAACAAAACCACAGTTATAAGTTAGCTACTGCTTCCATTACTATTTATTCATCCATTCATTTCCTCATCTGGGATTATTATTTTCTTCCAATCTTTCTATTTGTTTTAATTATTTTATATATATATATATATATATTTTTCCAAAGAGGCAAAGATATGCAGAAGCCTAGAAATGGCACATTTACTTTATATACTTGCATTGGCATTCCACCGAAGATTAATTCTGCTGGCTTGGCAAGGCAATTTGTAGATCATGTTTTTGGTTACAAATGGATGGATTATACAACTCCCAGAATCATGTTGCTCATTTCTTCCATGTTCATCCTTACTCAAGCTTTTCATTCTCTGCTCATGCGCTTTGGAATTCCCATTTTCATCTCTCAGATTTTTGTATGCATTTTCTCTCTCTTATTTATTTATTTATTTATTTATTTTTGAAAAAATGACACCCAACTTCCCTATAGATTGCCCGAATTTTCATTTTGTTTAATTAATTGAGTCATTTTTATCTAATTTTGAAATTTCAGATAGTTTTTGGGTAATCAAATACTCATTCTTGAATCCTTTTAGACAAATTAGTGACTAAAGCTAACCAACATGCATTTTATGATTAATTTTAGTCACCATTTTTTTCCCATTTAGTCTCTTTACCATTTTTGATCATTTAAAGATAATGTGTGTGTGTGAACAGGCAGGCATATTTCTCTCTCGATCAGCATTAGAAGTTGTAAAAATGGCTGACAAAATAATTACACCAGACGTTATACAATTGATTGATACAACAGGGCACATTGGCTTTTCATTTTTCATGTTTCTAAGTGGGGTGAAAATGGACGCAAGAATGGTAGCTAAAGTGGGAAGAAAGGCCTTGTATATTGGCATCCTATCAGTGGTATCACCATTAGCTTTTAATTTTGCATTATCAAGCTATTTCAATAGAAACACCGTACATAAAGGGAGGAACGGTTTCTATGTTTCCCCAACATATTATATCACATCTTTTCCAGTGGTCATATCCCATCTTGCTCATTTGAAGATCCTGAATTCGGAACTTGGTAGGCTAGCACAATCATCAGCTATCGTTGCTGATTGTTTGAGCTATATTTCTATCCTATGTATGACATTTTTAAAACTATCACGCATATCTACGCAGCAAGCATTTCTCGCATTTGCAGATGTTCTTATCTACATTACCATCGTTATGTTTGTGGTGCGACCAGTGATGTTATTGATAGTGAGATTGACATCGGAAGGAAGGCAAGTAAGCCAGACAGGCTTATCCGTTGTCTTGATAATTTTCCTGTTGTTTCTGAGGTGTCTTCCTCGGTTTTTTACTGAATTTAGGGTGGTGGGGCTTTATATTCTTGGTTTAGCAGTCCCTCATGGACCGCCGTTGGGATCTACACTGGTGAACAAGTTTGATTGCATGGTTTCGGGTCTCTTCGTGCCAATATTTGTCACGGCATCTGCTATGAGGGTTGCAGATTGGAGTATCCATTCTTTTAAGAATATGATAATGATGAAAAATATAACAGTAGCAGCTGGAACAATTTTGATCAAATTTGTGGCCTGTTTGTTGCCACTGCTGTACTGGAAAGTGCATAAAAATGATGCAATTGCTCTTGCTCTCATAATGAATACTAAAGGCATTGTTGAGATGGCTTATCACACCTTTGAAAGTGATGCAACGGTACTTAAATTCAACCTTATTCTTCTACTTTATGTTATGTGACATTGCAATTTCTTTTTCTTTTTCTTTATCCGATTTTTTTCGCAGGAATTTAAGTTGTGACACTTGTGTATTTTTCTTATGCAGAATATAAGTTATGGTATGTTCCGTTTTATGCTTTGTATTGTTGTTGTAATGGGAAGCATTGTGCCTATTTTTGTGAGAAAATTGTACAATCCTTCGAGGAAATATGCAGGGTATCAGATAAGGAAACTCGTGGATTGCAGTCCGAATTCAGAGCTGCAAATAATTTCTTGTATCCATGTACCAAACAATATCAGCTCTGCCATTAATCTCTTGAGTATTTCTTGTCCTAGAAGAGAAAGCCCCATTGCTGTTAGTGCACTTCATCTCATCAAACTTAATGACCAAGCAACACCAATCTTTGTTTCCCATCAAAAGAAAAACAATCATGTCTCTGCTTATAACTACTCAGAAAATGTCATTCTTTCTTTTAAGAAATTCGAGGGACTCCATTGGGAAGCTGTATCTGTAAACGCCTTCACAGCTATTTCCCCACCTGATATAATGCACGATGATATATGCACACTGCCCTAGACAAACTTGCCTCTCTTATCATACTCCCATTTCATCGAACATGGTACATTGATGGCTCTCTTGAATCCGAAGACCTAACTGTTAGGAACCTAAACAGGATCATCCTAGAAAAGGCACCTTGCTCAGTGGGAATCCTTGTTGACCATGGCAACATAAAGCGTCCTGTAACACATTTGGACTCATCATCAGATTCGGTGTTTAACGTTGCGATGATGTTCGTGGGGGGTAACGATGACAGAGAGGCGTTAACCTACGCGAAACGAATGGCAGGTGACGACAAGGTTAGGCTCACGGTAGTGCATTTCATTGCGGCAAGTGATGATGGGGAATTACATTGGGAAACAATACTTGATTCAGAGGTCTTGAGGGATGCTAAGAACAGTGAATACATAAGATATTTGAAGTACATTGTACAAGATGGAGCTGAAACAGTGAAAATTATTCATTCAATGGTGAATGAATATAATCTTGTTATTGTGGGAAGGAGAAACAATTTGGAAAGTCCACAAACATCTTGTCTCAAAGAATGGAGTGAGTTTCCTGAGCTTGGAATTTTGGGGGACCTGCTTGCTTCAAAAGATCTTGGTGGAAAATGTTGTGTCTTGGTTATGCAGCAACAAAAAAAATTAGTCTAGCCTTGATGTAATCCAATGATTTTGGTTTCATTGTGTCTGCTGGGTAAATTTGCTGATTAGATGCATAATTTTTTTATTTTATTTTATTTTATTTTTTGAAAGCTTTTCAATTTTTTTTTCTTTTAAGACATGAGAAATAGCATTTATTATTTATGTCCCTTTGAAAAAAAAAGGTAAGGATGAGAAAAGTCTAAATTAATTATTTTAGCAGCTACCTTATTTAAGATTCGAACCTCTGCTAAAAAGGAAAGCGCGGCCTTGTACACAAGTTCGGCATCTTACAGTGTTCAACAACCCTTTATGTGGGTGTTGTGTGTTTAGAGAGGGAGAGGCACGACCAAAGAGAAAACTGTTGTGAATAAACACACAATAATAGAGGATAATTTGAGAGAAAACTCTTCTTTTATATACCTACAAAAGAATTACAAAGCTTCCAATACAAGCTTTACAAAAAAACTCTCACCAATCACTCTCACTACACTTTCACACATTTAGGGATTTTCAGGGATGATTCTAACAATGATTTTGGGCTTTTTTATAGCCCCAAAGACGTGTGCTACAGTGCACACGTCTTTGACAAACCGTGTGTTTGCACACACATAGCTGGCTTTGGTGCATGCAAGCTGTGCATGCTTTTGGGCTTTTTTATAGCCCCAAAGACGTGTGCTACAGTGCACACGTCTTTGACAAACCGTGTGTTTGCACACACATAGCTGGCTTGGTGCATGCAAGCTGTGCATGCTTTCGGCGCCAAAGCTGCTGTCTTCAACCAAAACTGCTGTCTTCAATTGCAGCTGGTCACAACAAATCTCCCCCTCGGTGAAGATTTCCCAAAATCTGAGCCGACCATCAATCATCCAAACCGGATCCTCCAAAGGATCCTCCCCTGGCTGCATCTGTATGACTGCCTACGTACCCTGTGTTGGGATCAAGCCAATCGTAGTTCTCTGAATCTCCCCACTCTGACTATGTGGAGAGTTTTGTCATCCCGGCTATGGCACGACAGATTTCAAGCTTCTCCTTCGGTAAAACCTTCGTGAACATATCGGCACCGTTGTCGTCGGTGTGAATTTTCCTGAGTTCTAACAGCCTTGAGCTCAGGACGTCCCGTATCCAGTGATACCTCACATCGATATGTTTTGACTTCGAATGAAATGTCGAATTCTTACCGAGATAGATAGCACTCTGACTATCACAGTACAAAATGTACTTCTCCTGCTTGAAACCCAATTCCTGGACGAATGTCTTCATCCACAGCAATTCCTTGCAAGCCTCTGTCGCTGCAATGAATTCCGCCTCTGTTGTAGAAAGTGCAACACATCTCTGCAACCTAGACTGCCATGCCACAGCTCCTCTGAGAGAGTAATCAGATACCCCGAAGTAGACTTTCGGTTATCCACATCTCCTGCCATATCTGAATCGGTGTAGCCCATCAACACTGGTTTGTCGCTGCTTCCAAAACATAATCTCATCTTGGAAGTGCCTCGAAGATACCGCATAATCCATTTGACAGCATTCCAATGTTCCCGTCCTGGGTTTGACATAAATCGGCTGACCAATCCAACTGCGTGTGCTAAGTCTGGCCTCGTGCACACTATGGCATACATTAGACTTCCCACTGCTGAGGTGTATGGACCTGTTTCATTTCCTCCTTCCCTGTCTCAGTAGAGGGACTCTGTTGTGTACTCAATCTAAAGTGGGTAGCAAGAGGAGTGCTAACCGCTTTAGCCTTGTCCATCTGGAATCTCTGAAGTACCTTCTCGATGTACTCCTCCTGTGACAAGTATAATCTCCTGGCTTTCCGATCACGACCGATCCTGATGCCAAGAATCTGCTTAGCTGGCCCTAAGTCTTTCATCTCAAAAGACTTACTCAGTTGCTGCTTCAATTATCAATCCTCGATTGATTCCTGCCAACTATCAACATATCATCTACATATAACAGTAAGATGATAAAATCATCGTCAGAAAACTTCTGAACGAATACACAATGGTCTGAAGTGGTCTTCTTGTATCCCTGCTCCCCCATAACTGACTCAAACTTCACGTACCACTGTCTCGGTGCCTGTTTCAAACCGTATAGCCTTTTCCTAAGTCTGCACACAAAGTCCTCTTTCCCGCTGACTCTGAAGCCTTCTGGTTGCTCCATGTAAATTTCTTCTTCCAGATCCCCGTGAAGAAATGCGGTCTTGACATCCATCTGCTCAAATTCCAGGTCGAGGCTTGCTGCTAAGCTGAGTACCACTCTGATGGATGACATCTTCACAACTGGAGAGAAGATTTCATCGAAGTCAATGCCTTTCCTCTGATTGAATCCCTTGACAACTAGTCTGGCTTTGTACCGGGGTTGTGAAGTGTGCTCCTGTTGCTTCACCCTGTATACCCATTTGTTCTTCAAAGCCCGTTTGCCTCTTGGCAATTTCACCAACTCAAAAGTGTGATTGTCATGCAAAGATTTCATCTCATCTTGCATGGCTTCCTCCCACTTTTCTCTGTCTTTGTTTCCACAGCCTCCTGGTAGCTCTCGGGTTCTCCCCCGTCAGTAAGCAGCACATACTCATATGCAGAGTATTTGGTTGAAGGTCGCCTGTCTCTGTCAGACCTTCTCTGTGGAACAGTTGGTGGATCTTCTGGTACTGGTGGTTGATCATGATCATCATCTCTGGGAGCCTCATCACCTGTACCCTCCTGTCTGGGAACCTCATCTTCAACTCGAACTGGCACCGGTGTCTGAGGTTCTGGATTCACATTTCTGTATTGCTGGGGCATTGTCTTCATCTCCTTTCTGATATCTTCTATGGTCTGGTCTTCAACAAAGACAACATCTCGGCTTCTGACGATCTTCTTCTCCACAGGATCATACAATTTGTAGCCGAAATCATCCTGACCATAGCCAATAAAGACACTGTCGCGTCTTTGCATCAAGCTTGGATCTCTCGTCCTTTGGGATGTGTACAAATGCTTTGCACCCAAAGACATGTAAGTGCTCGTACGACACTTCTTTACCTGTCCAAGCTTGGTTAGGAACATTACCTTTCAGTGCGACCGCTGGGGACATGTTCAAAACATGAACTGCTGTGATGAGTGCCTCCCCCCAGAATGTCTTCGGCAGCTTGGCTTGTGACAGCAAGCTTCTGATCCTCTCGCACAAGGTTCTGTTCATCCTCTCAGCTAGGCCATTCAGCTGAGGTGTCTTCGGAGGTGTCGTTTGATGTCTGATTCCTTGCGTCTTGCAGTACTGATCAAACGGACCTCTGTATTCTCCACCGTTATCTGTTCTGATGCACTTCAGTTTCTTGCCGGTTTCTCTCTCCACCAAAGCATGAAACTCCTTGAACACTCCAAGCACTTGGTCTTTTCTCTTCAAGGTGTATGCCCATATCCTCCTTGAATGATCATCAATGAATGTCACAAAATACAGTGACCCACCAAGTGTTCGTGTCTGCATCGGACCGCATACATCTGAATGTATGAGATCTAGTACCTCCGGTTTCCGTTGAGGCGGGGAGCTCTGGAAGGATACTCTGTTCTGCTTTCCAGCCATGCAGTGTTCACACTTCCGTAAGTGTGAGTTCTTCAATTCCGGAAGAACATTCCGCCTGCATAGTATCTCCATCCCTGTTTGGCTCATGTGACCGAGCTTTTTATGCCACAGCTCGGCTGCCTCATTACTGTTGACTGTATTTATGCTACTATTTGAAAGCTTAGCATGCATCAAATACAGAGTTGAGTCTTTCTTACCTCGTGCCACGACCATTGACCTTTAGTGAGCTTCCAGCATCCATCACTAAAGGTGCTGCAGAAACCTTCATCATCCAGCTTGCCTGTTGAGATCAGGTTTAACGGATATCTGGGATGTGCTTGACTCCCTTCAACACTAGCCTTGTCCCGTTCTCTGTTTCAAGGCAGATGTCTCCAATACCGACGGCTTTGGACTGTCCGTCATTCCCCATCCTTACAGCACCGTAGTCCCCTGGTGTGTAAGATGAAAAGAAGTCTCTGCGAGATGTGGCGTGTATGGATGCGCCACTATCTATCACCCAACTGGTCTCGTGGCTGGCAAGATTCACAACAGCTTCTTCTACATTATGCAAAATTCTTTGGAGGTTTTCTCGGTGGTAGTAGCAACTCTTTCTTGATTAGAGTCACCATCTCTCCTGGACTGCTCGTTCTTCAACTTGTAGCAATCCCTCTTCATATGGCCTTTCTTTTTGCAGTGATAGCACTCAATATCCCTCGTTCTTGATTTCCCCCGGTTCTTGTCTGATCTCCCTGGGCCTCGGCTTTTACTCCTCCCCCTTCTGGTGTTATTCTCCGTTCACTCAGAGCTTCTGAGGTTGAGGCTGATGCTGACTCCTGCATTATTGTCCTCTTTTCTTCTTCTCGAAAATCCTGGTCTTTGCCATCTCCATAGTGACTTTCCCATCTGCGGCTGAATTGATCACCGTAGATCTGAACGTTCCCAAGATTCTGGTAACGTATTAAGGAGTATTAAACCATTTACCTCATCTCCGAAGTCTATGCCCAATCCAGACAATTCCTTCATGGTTCCGATGAAGTCATTGATATGATCCGCCACAGCTGTAACCTCCTGGTATTTCAAACCCATCATCTTCTTGATGTAGTACAGCTTGTTGTTGCCAGTCTTTGCTCGGAAAAGCTCCTCCAGCTTTCCCCATAAGGTACGTGCATTTACATCTTCACTGACATGGTTGACGATACTATCGTCGATCCACTGACGAATAGTACTGCATGTTTTCTGGTGAAGATTAGCCCACTTCTCATCGGATATTCCTTCTGGTTTCTTCTCCAGAAATACCGGTCCATCATAGTCCTTCACATACAGAAGGTCTTTCATCCTTCCTCTCCATGTGAAATAGTTTGTACTGGTTAACAAAATCATTTTTCCGTTGCTCCCCTCCATCATAAAAATTCTAAGCAGAATTTCAAAAAACGGACCTCACCGTTGCGTCCGGAATGGTCGAAAATGGTGGAAATGACACTTCGTTTGTCAAAATCCGACACATGGACCAAATAGCAAATTCCAGAAATTACAGGGGTCAAAGTGCAATTTCCGAAAGTTCAGGGGTCAAAGTGCAATTACGGAAAAGTTCAGGGACTAAATTGCAATTTACAAAAATTTTAGGGACTAAATTGAAAATATCTGAAAGTATAGGGGCTCAACTGTAATTTTCAGAAAGTTTAGGGACCTATCTGAAATTTACCAGGGACGCTGACGTGGCAGCTGACTGGGCTGCTGACTGTGCGCTGACGTGGCGCTGACTGGGCCCTGACTGTGCGCTGACGTGGCGGATGACTGGCTGCTGATTGTGCGCTGACGTGGCGCTGACTGTGCGCTGACTGGGCGACACGTGGCGGCTGACGTGGCGGCTGACGTGGCGTCGTCTTCTTCCTCAGGCTGGCGCGTGGAGCGCGTGGATTGCGCGTCGGGCGCGTGGGATCGTCTCTGCCAGGCGCGTGCGGGAAGCTGGGACCTCCGTTCGATCGCCGGAAAATATCACCGTGCTCGTCTCGCCGTGAAAAGTCTGATGGTATGCTCAAAATCGATTTTCGACAACTTTCGTCGGAATCGACTTTCCGAACCGAAACTTCGTTTCTGAATTTCGGGATCCCTCCGTGGAACCGTAGCTCTGATACCACTTGTTGTGAATAAACACACAATAATAGAGGATATTTGAGAGAAAACTCTCTTTTATATACCCACAAAAGAATTACAAAGCTTCCAATAAAGCTTTACAAAAAACTCTCACCAATCACTCTCACTACACTTTCACACATTTAGGGATTTATGGATGATTCTAACAATGATTGGGCTTTTTATAGCCCCAAAACGTGTGCTACAGTGCACACGTTTTGACAAAACCGTGTGTTTGCCACAAACATAGCTGGTTTGGTGCATGCAAGCTGTGCATTGCTTTCGGCGCCAACGCTGCCTGTCTTCACAACCAAACTGCTGTCTTCAATTGCAGCTGGTCACAACAAAAACACTATTGAATTGTTGCGAATTTATTGAGGCTCTCTAGCCATGTTTGCCCCTTCTTGTACGAAGTGTTCTTGATCGCGATTTTAACACTTTATGCAATGCGTATGTTTATCGTTCAAGTAATAAAAAAACCTTATCGATCCCACGAGATCTTATACTTACGTTCCTAATTATTGGAAACTACTTACCTCGAGTATCTACTTTTGAATTGAGGATGATGTAGTGAGTTTGCCTACCACTAAAACAATTAAATATACACTATGATGAATTCCAATAGAAAACATTGAAGAGAAAACATTTAGGGTTGTGAATCCGTCCAATATTATTCTAAGATTGAATTGGTTTTTTCTATACTCGGTAATAATCGTTCATACCTGAAACACTAAAATATCCACAAGTTTCTTTCGATGGTCACGTGTAAATATTCAAAGAAATTTTAATAACTATGTTCTATGTAAATAAGAAACCCCAAATTCATTAAATTCAAGTTCCAATTATGGCTACACCCGTTCTACAGGTATATTTCTATTCTGGAGAGAAATCCCTAAGATGAGATCATGTGCTATTGAATTTAAGGCTAAACCTAAAATCTCTTTGTCAAGTTCATCTAAGTTTACCACATCAATCTTATTGGTAATCAAGCAACAAGAAGCATTAAGATCAAGATTCAATAAACAAGCCAAAATATCACACAAGATATAAGAAAACTCAATTTATAAACTCATAAATTTTAGGTTTCATCACAACCCTAGATTATAGATCTAGTTATTACACATGCTCATAAACTCTAAATAGATATTCAACAATACACAAACGTTAAAGAGTTAAAAGGAATAAGAAACTATGTCGAGATCGTCAATCATGTGCTCCTTGCTATTGAGTTTCTGAGTTGTGATCATTTGATGTACTTTCTTTTCTCTCCAAAATCACCTTGGAGGCTCTGAAATTAGGGTATGAAAAACTCCTTTCGTTTTGTGATGAGTTATGGCTTATATAGGAAGTCTTAGGGGTGGTTTCTTCTCAAGGATGATTCTGACTACGCACCCAGAGTCGCGACGCAAATGAACGAGTGTCGCGACGCTTTCTTTACTTTCATTGGCGCGTCGCGACACGCAATGGTCGATGTCGTGATGCATCATTTGCTCTGCATTCTGCCAAGTTTTTATTCTATCGCGCATCGCGACGGGCAATCCAGCGTCGGGACGCTCGTTTTGACTCTGAATTTGGCCTGATTTGCGTATTTTTCCATTTTATCATTGAGTCTCGAAATTATTTTTACCTGTAAAATGAACCCAAAGCACATCAATGTACTCATAAAACTTGAGATAACTCACAAAATATCAAGCTAGAGGGGCGAGAATATATGAATATTGGTCGGTCATCACACCCTCAAACTTAACATTTTGCTAGTCCTCGAGCAAAACAAATAAAAGTAAAATTAAATAAATAAACTAAAACTAAATTAACCTAAACCAATTTCGTAGGGATAACGATTTCATTTAGCGTATGCAACAAGCTTTTAAACCTCTAGGCGGCCCTAGTGGATGAGTTGTAGTATCTTGATGGCTTATATCGACGACACGCACAAACATCATTTAACATGCACATGCAATCACACAAAAATGGAAAGATAATTAACTTATAGGTTATAAGATTATTCACTTTAAGAATTATTTTATAATAGTAATATTATCTCAATGTCGGACCACCCAGTATCCAGTATTGCTACATGACTATTCTAAGGTCGGTTTCATTCTCAACATATTTATATATCAATCTAATATGTATAATGACATTACCATTAACAAGATTGAAATAAAAATACAGTTATTTTATTAGTAAATAATAAAATATAATATATAATACATTATTCAGATTGGCGCGCCAAGCACCAACTCCAATATATTTTATAGTGGGAGTAGTCAATAGGTTTCAGTCTAACCCATGATTAGATCATTGGGTAGCTGTGAAACACATTCTCATGTATATTAAGAGACGAGAAACTATATATTGGTGCATTCTGGTGAGGATATGATCCTCAGAGGACATATAAACTAAGATTTTCAGACGAATGTAGATTCTAGGAAATCAACATCCGAATCAGTATTCACCCTAGGTGGTGGGGCTATTATGTGGAGGAGCATAAAGTAATATTGTATTGCCGACTTCACCATGGAGACAAAGTATATAGTAGCTAAAAAAGAAATATAACTCCGAAAATTCTTGGGAGATCTGGAAGTTGTTCCATATATGGATAAACCACTGACACTTTATTGCGATAATAGTGGTTGTAACATCCCCAATCCGGGAGATACTACCGGCAAAGAATATGTCTTACTTTCCCTCTGATCCTCTGACTTCCTAACTGTGAACAACACTGATACTGTTTTCAAATATAATCTCATATATGAGACCATTGCCCAAATCCATGACATGGAAAGTAAAATAATAAACACACAACTGAACACTCAACATCACTTATCTTAACAACTATATACATCTATTTATTATACAAATATCTGAAACTGGACTAAACTTGACTTGGATGAACTATATCTCTTACTTAACCTGGTGGACCGAACACCCTAGTGACTGCCATCAGTATCCATTCTCCCAAGCTCATCCTCCAGATAAACATGTAAAACAAAGAAATGGGAGTTGGGGGGTTAGATCGTTTGAACAATCTAAGTAAGTGGACAAGTTAAATCTGAAACTGAAATGCTTAATTGAAATCTCATAGTTCTGAAGTCGAAAATCACTTTATGAAACCTGATTCATCTGAAAACTCTTTTCGGTTTGGAAAACTCTGAATCATTTCTGTAAAACTGAGCTTTCTTAAAAATTCTATTATAACTCTTGTCCATTTCGAAAATCATGTCTCTAGAAAACTTATCTTTGAAAATTCATTTCTGAAAAATCTATTTTTTGGAAAAAAATTTATGCAAACCTATCTCTGAAAACTATCACTGAAATATTTGTCTCTGAAAAACCTAACGCATGGGGGCATTACGTATCGTCGTCCCCTTCATACGCCTACCTAGAGCCTGGAGTGAAAATCCATGACATTAGGGCGTTACGTATCACCGTCCCCCAAAACATGCCATTACATGTCCCTGAAACTAGGGTCTAGGGGCGTTACGTATCGCCGTCCCCCTAGCCCTGAAATATAGTGGTCTTGGGGGGTTACGTATCACCGTCCCCCAAGCCATAATCTAGATTTGGGGGTGCGGATCTATGCTACCCTCCAGACTCTGAATCTAGGATCTAGGGGCATCTGTCATCCATAATCCTGAACTGCGTGTGCACATGATATTTGTGTTCGTCAATTCCATATTTGAGTCAAGTTACATACTGAGGTGGGTTTTTCCCCCATGCCTCCAAAACCATAAAATCATATTTTAAAAGTCACATTTTTCTAAAACATTCTCAATAGTAAAATATCTGAAACAAACTTTGGCTAACACCCTATGTGCTTTTAAAAGTAAGTCTTATACTGAAAACAACTTAAATGAAATCAGTTGAGAAAATGGTCCACTCACTGATTTGAAGTCCGCTAGCATTACTTTATCTCACCGAAGGAATTTGTGGTTCCTGCGATAACCTTTTATAGGTAACTTAATTAGAATACGAATCATGGAATGTACTTCAAAATTATCATCGCTATATGATATCCTACGTTTGTGATATGATAAATTACGTGTATTAAAGATGATAAGAAACTTTAAGGGTGGCCTCTAACATCTTAGGTTGCAACTGGAAAGGTTAAATCTGATTCTGGAAATTGGTCTCATGTCGCGATGTCCACTGGGCAAAACTTAAACAGAGAGCAAATTTTTTATCCGCTTCGCGATGTTGGACATTGCGCGTCGCGACGTCCATGAAAATAGAACCGAGGCATAGGGAATTTCTAGTTCTGCTTCGCGACTCGCTACTCGAGCGTCGCGACATACTCATTTCCAGATCAAAATAGAGAGCATTTGTATGCTCGGTGTCCCGATGCCAGACCATACGCGTCGCGACGCGAGCTCGAAATCATGGCCAAAAACCAATTTCCCATGCTCACTACCCCAAGACTACTCCAACGCTCCCACACTATAACCTTCATATGAGCACTTCTCTAACTACAATATGTATACTCAAAAGGTATATTCAATCCCCAACTTTTATATACCAATTGATCAACATCAATACACAAGAAATACATTCAATCCCTCCCCCCCACACCTAACACATTCACAGACATAAAAGCTTCATTTCATGTTAATACCTTCAAGACACTTCTCCAAACACATGATACTAACTCTACCAATGCCAATTATGAAATTCTCTTTGTTAGGGTAATGCAAGGTACGAATTGGGGTTTTGGTTTTCTTGCCCAAAACTAAAAAATAAAGAAAGAAAAGGGAATAGGGAGCTTACTTTGTATGAAAGAATCTTGAAATCTTCATTTTTCTTTCAATTTTGGCTTGAGAAAATGAAGAATTTTTGAGGTTATTTGGGATTCAAATTCGTGTCTTATGGGAAATAGAAGATGATGAATAGTGTTTTTTTTTATAATGCATAGAGATGATTTTTTTTTTTTTTTTTTTTTGCAAATGAATGGTCCACATTTTGCCACATCACACTATTCTAGCTTGTTCCCAAATTTACTATAGTAGCCCTGATATTCATGATTTTTGGCCTGCTTCTGGTTCAAATTTAGAAAAATATCCAACACGAAAGTCGTAGGTCTTGGTCTTAACTTTCCGACGGTATAACATTCATAAAAATCGAAGATCTTATAAAATAATTATGCTCAAAATAATAAGGACTATTCAGAATGGAACGTAAGCTAAGTTCCGCATTGGAACTGCATGGGAATTCGCCGAATGTCCAAAATGTCATTCCATGAGCACATACATGCTTAAACATGATTTTCATCATGTATCATGCCTCCGATAATGTAATAATCGTCGACCTCTGGTAACGTATAGGTCGTCGGGATTATCGGGTGTTGCAAATTCTCCCCCTTTAAATAGGATTCGTCCTCGAATCCTATTTAAAATTGGAATTCTGGAATCTGTCCAGGCTTGAAATTCATGATACTGAATATCTTATCACAAGTCATAAGATTCATGGGCTATTTCTAAACCTCAAGCTTTCAACTGACTATATACTCATAACCATCTTCGTTTATCACACTACTTTCCGACGACCTTTCATACATTGTCATTATATTAAGGCCTTATCTGGGTTCATTTGTCTTTTTAACTAAGATCCATGTCAATCTATTTTTTTTCCATTTAACTAGAAATAAATACATCATCCTTCTTCTTATCTTAATATATGTTTCATGCATAACTTTTCTTGCTCTGCTTGCACATTATATCAGGGTTTGATAATCCACTTACATTCTTGATTTAGAGGTGATTCCTCGTTCTCATTTCATGAAATTTCTGTTGAGTACCCTATACTACCGTCATGCTACAACTATAGTGATGCGTCAAAGAAACCTCATTTCTAATCTTCTAGTTATGCTCAACATTTCTTGATTCAATCAGGTTCTTCTTCGCTGGTACTTTTGATCTTTTTCTCTAGAAATATCGGTGTTCTCTATAGTTAGGCTTTTTCACATTATTCCTTAATTCTGGGATAAACACATTTACAAGAGTGATCCTTGTAACTATTAATAATGTTTGTACTCGATATTTCTTTAGCTCCACTTGGTCGACCTGGTCTTGGTATTCCTTCACATATCTTAGCCTTTTAACTCTATATATTCTCCTAGCTAAGCTTTAATTTCTAATGAGCTCATTTCTTCAAGTTGTACTATCTTTGCTTATCTATGGGCCTAGGGTTTCCTAGCTTACTGATGTTGTCTACCGATGACTTGTGTACTTAGGATGTTAATCCTGGGTAGTTTTTTTCTAGTGGTTCTCCTCAATTGGCCAAAGATTCGGGCTTAATTGCTTGCACACTTGTGCTTAAACTGTATTCCCTGTTATTGACATCGACGCCAGTGATTCAGTTCTGGCTAGAGTTCATGCTCTTTTTGTACTTTACTTGCGTAGTTACTATAAATCTAGTTGTTGTCTTTCACACCAACTTGTTCTCTATACTCGGTTGCATGCTAGGATATCCTCTTTTTTATTATTTCCATAGTCTTGCTTTATCAAGTTTCGTTAATCAGGTATATGCAAATATACACAAACTTGTAAATTCATCTTATCTGATGATCGTTAAGTAAATTATACCTTGATAACTCACCCACCGCACTAAGTGCGGCATTGTAGTAAACTTATTTTCTCGATTCTATATTATACTACATATCTACAAAACCACCCATACCCATGTCTAAGGCCATCCCAAACCCGTGGTGGTCTGGTCAACTTAAACTATGGCTGGTTACTTCATATAAATTACGTGAGTTAAAACATAATAGAACTTTGGGTTAATTCCATACTGAGAAATCTTGTTGTTGCGCACTTTTTTCCTCGCTTACTTAGTATTCGCTTCTACTTGTCGTCGCACCCCGACAGTTCTACTTCCAAATCTTTTACTTAGCGATCTTTTCATCTTCTTTCCTGCTCTATTCTATGCCTGAAACTTCTGTGATCTATGACTTGGTATCCTTCATATATTACTTATTTTCTGGGGATATCTTTGGCATAATCATTGAGGTTCATCTTTGTTGTTGTTGTTTAACGAGGGTTGGGAGGGTGGGTTCGATCATGAAGTCTTTTCCAGTTATGGTGGTCTCATTAGTTACCCGTGCTGCAGTTGCACATGCTACTCATATATAATCCTAGGATTCTTTTACTTACATATTTGATATTGGGTTCCAACAGTAAGGTACTCATGTTAGGAACTATCTAAATTACCTTTTTTAACTTACTTGTGAATCATTTTGGGCCATTGGTCATACTACCTCTTATTGAGAACTTCTATAAGGTTCATACTCTCTCAAACTCCTACCCTACTTCCTCTGTTATTCTTCATCATCTCAGTTCCTTGAACCTTTTATGTCTTTTCTTCTTAGGAATCTCCATCATCAATGATAGGTTAAGGTATCACTAGTAATGCTTTTGGTTTGGGTGTTAGTCTCTTACTAATTTTCCTCATCTACCATGGTGAGAAGTTCTATATAAGTCACATACTCTAGTTCTTTACTCTTTCGAGCCTCTACTTCCTTAAAGACTTTCAGTTCTACGATAGGGCAGGTCATTCCTTCTAAATTCGGCTAAACATACCGTGACTCCCAATCACTTTATCTCATACAAGATATTACTATCTTATGATCCTTATCTAGGTCTTGTTAAGCTTCTTGGGTTAGCTGTCTTGCCGACTCATGATCTGTCTATCATGTCTGATGCTCTCATTTACTTGTTCAAGTCATTGTTAGGCTCTAATTTGTGGGGTAGACATATGATTTCCTTGGAGATATGAGAATACACATTTTTGTTAATTGTCTAAGTTCAACGATAGTCTGATTGGGTGTCTATACACTTAGTGGGGTCGGAACTTTTAGACGAAAGAGTTATCACTCATACTGTTGGAATCTGCACAGGCTACTACAAGTCTTAAGGTTTCCACAACTCTTATCAATTATGTTGAGATTTCCATTCACGTTACTACATTCATGCTATGTTATTGATGTGTCTGTATATACTGAATTTCCTTGTTACTTCCCACATCCTTCTTTGTTATTTGCATATTCTATCTATTGGCTGTAAGTCGTACTGTGGAGGCTATTTGATGGTTCTTTCTTATGGGCTACTTTCTAGACTTCTATCTTTTTACTCTTGCTATATGCTACAGTTATGCCTTTTAATTCTTATTGTTCGTACTAGTCCTTCTATTAACTTTTAGTATCTTTATTCTTCTAGGTCTGTCCTTTATGAACCTACGCAGATTTCTATTGGTATTGGTCTGATCTATAGGTTTCTACTATGTTTGGTCTATTCTGTGAGATTTTACTAGTACTGCAAGCCTCGTACTGGCTTGCCTAGATTCTTAAACTATACTAGGTTCTCTTCTTTCGAACTTCAAAAATTTCCTAGGACCTTTTCTAAGTGATCTTATCTTTTAGCGTTCTCTATTTCTTGCTCAATATATACCATTGTCGGACTTCCTTACGGTTATTTTTATATATGCTAATAAAATATGGGGTAGGAATTTCACGTCTCATTGAATGTCGATGTCTTTGTTCTGGTACTATGTGTCCTGGTAGAGTCTATTACTCATGTAAGGTATGAGATAGGCTCCACCAAGTCAGCTTCCTCAACCGGTATCACATAGAATTCGGGAAACTTAGGGCCGTATCTCTCGGTCGGATTTCTTGGCTAAAGCAAATAATCATATTTCCTTACGACCTTCATTTGTTTGCTTGCAGGCCTGGTTTGGGGATCTAGAACCCCTACATCCATTGTGGCACTTGCGTCTATTGGAAACTTTTTTTTTAAAAAAAAAATCTAGATTTCTTACTTCTTTTATCTTTTTTACTATCCTTCATTACTCGGGAAACTTGCTTTCTATATCAGATACTTAAGGCTATCAGGTCTATTTGACGAAAAATTTTTTTTGATGAGGAAAGAGTCTTAGTAGGAATGAAGGAATCTTATGAGAAAAGAAGAGATCTTACTTAGGTCTATATGACATCTCTCTCTTGCTCAGGCTTACTTTATTCTCTTTATACTATAAGTTCTGGCATTTTCTTATCTATCTAATTTGTATCTTTATTGCTTCTTACCTCTGGTTGCTTTAAACGTCTATATATATTTTCTTACTTTTCTTCTAGTTTTCTCTTTCTCCTTTTTACTCTATTGGGTAGACATTCTTGGATCTTTACTATCGTTTCACAGCTTGTTTGTACTTCTAGTGATAAGTTAGGGTAACTACATGAGAATTCTCAAATTGGATAATGAGTATAGCTAATTTCATAAGGAAGAATATTCGAATAGTCTGGGAAAGCTTACTAACCTGTCTATAGGCTTGAGGACGTACTCAAGAATCAGATACTGGAGAGGTAGTGTCCCGCATACTAGTATCTCGGGCATACTACGTATACAAGACCCCAATATTCTACCCACTGCAGTCACTAACTCCCTAGACCATGTTCTGATACCATCTTTGTAGCATCCTCAATCCGGGAGATGCTACCAACAGGGAATAGGCCGTACTATCCCCTTGAGCCTCTGACTTCCTAACTATGAACAACGCTGATACTCTTTTCAAATATAATCTCATATATATGACCATTGCCCAAATCCATGACATGGAAAGTAAAATAATAAACACATAACTGAACACTCAACATCACTTATCTTAATAACTCTATACATGACTTTATTATACAAATATTTGAAACTGGACTTTACTTGACTTGGCTGAACTCTATCTCTTACTTAATATGGTGGACCAAACACCCTAGTGACTACCATCAGTATCCATTCGCTCGAGCTCGTCCTCTGGGTAAACCTGCAAAATAAAGAAACTATGAGGGGGGGTTAGATCGTTTGAACAATCTAAGTAAGTGGACAGATTAAATCTGAAACTGAAATGCTTAATTGAAATTTTATAGTTCTGAAGTCGAAAATCACTTTATGAAACCTGATTCGTCTGGAAACTCTTTTCAGTTTGGAAACTCTGAATCATTTCTATAAAACTGAGCTTTCTTAAAATTCTCTCATAACTCTTGTCCATTTCGAAAATCATGTCTCTAGAAAACTTATCTATGAAAATTCATTTCTGAAAAATCTATTTTTTGAAAATCTTTTTCTGCAAACTTGTCTCTGAAAACTATAATTGAAATATCTGTCTCTGAAAAACCTGCCGCATGGGGGCGTTACGTATCGTCGTCCCCCATATGCCTAACTAGAACCATGAGTGCAAATCCATGATATTGGGGTGTTACGTATCGTCGTCCCCCAAAGCATGCCACCACATGTCCCTAAAAGTAGGGTTTAAGGGCATTACATATCACCGTCCCCCTAGCCCTGAAATATGGTGGTCTTGGGGCGTTATGTATCACCGTCCCCCAAACCACAATCTAGAGCCGGGGATGTGGATCTATGCTACCCTCCATAATTTGAATCTAGGAACTGTGGGCATCTGTCATCCCTAGTCCTGAACTGCATGTGCATACGATATCTGTGTCCGTCAATTCCATATATGAGTCAAGTTACATACTGAGGTGGGTTTTTCCCCCATAACTCCAAACCCTAAAATCATGCTTTAAAAATCACATCTTTCTAAAACATTCTCAATAGTATAATATCTGAAACAAACTTTAGGAAACACCCTATGTGCTTTTAAAAGTAAGTCTTATACTGAAAACAACTTAAATAAAATCAGTTAAGAAAAGGGTCCACTCACTGATTTTGAGTCCGCTAGCATTACTTCACCTCGTCGAAGGAATTTGTGGTTCATGCAATGACATTTTATAGGTAACTTAATTAGAATATGAATCATGGAATGTATTTCGAAATTATCGTTGCTATATGATATCCTACATTTATGACATGATAAATACATGTATAAAAGATGATACGAAACTCTAAGGGTGGCCTCTAACATCTTAGTTTGTAATGGAATGGCTAAATCTGATTCTGGAAATTGGTCTCGCGTCGCGACTCTATACGCTATGTGTGCGACGCCCACTGGGCAGAACTTCAATAGAGAGCAAATTTTTTATCCGTGTCGCGATGCTGGATGTCGCGCGTCGTGATGTCCATGAAGACAGAACCGAGGCAGAGGGAATTTCTAGTTCTGTGACGTGACTCGCTACTCGAGCATCGCGACGTACTCATTTCCAGATCCAAACAAAGAGTATTTGTATGCTCGGCGTCACGACGCTAGACCATATACGTCGCGATGCGAGCTCAAAATCAGGTCCAAAAACCAATTTCCCATGCTCACTGCCCCAAGACTACTCCAACACTCCCACACTATAACCTTCATATGAGCATTTCTCTAACTACAATATGTATACTCAATATGTTGGGTTTCTAAGGACAATCCCAAGATCAATTAAACATGTAATAGGTGTGAATACTCAAAGGAATATACCGGAAATATACTCACATTGAACAGTTGGATGTAGGTGGGAAGTTCAAAATTTCCTCATTTGAAGCTGCTCCAAGCTCCTCTTGATTTGTATGTTGAAGCTTCAAGCTTGAAGAATGAGATTCCAAACTCTTGGGAAAGGTTTCCCTATCACATTTGTATGATCTTTGATGTGCTAGCAATGGAGAATTTTTGAAACAAAATTTCCCCTTGTCCCTTGTGATTCTCGGCCAAGCCAAGAAGAAAAGGAAGAGAGAGTGCTTTGGGCGTGAATGAGAAGAGATGAGAGAGTTGAGTGAAAATTTGTATTTGATTTTCAAAACCAAAATAATGATATACCAAATCCAAGATTTGGTAAAAGTCTATCACCTTTCACAAATCAAGGTAATGTGTTTACAAGTTATCTAAAAAAACTCTCTACTAACTTCCATCGAATAAAAGTTAAGTGAATGGCTAATAATGTGACTTGTTGTGGGCCCCACTTGATTCAAAATCTAAGTGGGCCCGCAAACACATTCTGGGCTCGAGTTCGTTAATTCTGAATTAACGAATTTTCCGTTGCGACGTAATTAAATCAAATTTAATTAAATAATTATGCCTAGCAAAATTACTATTAAAGTCTCTCGCGAATTAATTCTAAATTAATTCGTTCGCCCGAATTAAAATCCAATTTTAATTCCGTTATGAAATCTAATTTCATTTATTATATCGAATATATTATTTAATCGATTAATTCCAAATTAATCGTTCTCTCTCTTCTAGTTGAATTTTATCCCAGATAAAATCTTTCCACAATTAATCCTAGATTAATTTCTCTCTCTTATAATTAATCCCAGATTAATTATGTTTGAGTCATACGTCATCGGTGAATCTTCGGGAAGCGACCCATGAGATCCCTGGATATATTGGCAGTAAATCCAGTCGTCGGACTATCCGAACACGTGCGTACTCGGTACCACGTTCTTATCAATTTACGAGACATGGTTGGCTTCTAGCAAAGCGTCGTGCCTACCTAATTCTCCAGAAATATTCTTTAAGGAATATATAATCTATAAAAGGCGTAGTATACGTAGTATTACGTATTGCAATCCAGTATCAGATGTCACATGCAAGGCTTGGGGATGGAATAGTGTATGTCCCGTACGAAGCATATATCGAATCACAAGTAGCTAGTCTCTATAATCGGATAATCATGACCTTGTTATATCATCCAGATAGTTGCAACATAATAGATAACCAGTTCTGTATCCCTGCGTGATCATCATCTCCATATAACTGCAGTGATACTTCCGTCTTGACATCACACCCAATACACTACGATTCTCAATAAACCCAGAAGAGGCGTACATAAAACCTATTAAAGTCCTGGACGACCAAAACCAAAGCGTATTGATTGTCGCAAGTATTAGCGATGCAAGTCTCAGGTTAAGACCAAATACACCTACCCTGATTCGGATTCCCATAGACACATAGTCATACTACCAATGGGATTCCGAGGGGTCTATCCAGAGCGAAGCTGTTCCCGTACCATCGGTAAACACAACCTCCTATCACACTTGCATAAGTATCCAATACCTAAATATATGAGAACTATGTCGTTATGCTCCCACAACGCGCACAAGTGCAATACCAGTCTAGTCCGCATTATCGATGTCCAGTCTCGATAATACTACGACTAAAGATATTTAATGATTAAACCTTTGTGGATTGATATTGTCTCATATCTTATTAATCTGGAACTAATCATAAGGACTTTTATCTTTTATATAATCAAGTAATCAAATTACAAAATGATAAAATAGCAATTTTCATTGTCACATAGTTAATTTGTACAAAAACCACAATGTCTTTTACAAATAGTGACGCTATGGGTCATAATTGTCCAACACAAGAGGTATATTCAATCCCCAACTTCTATATACCAATTGATTATCATTAATACACAAGAAATACATTCAATCCCCCAAGATATTCACAGACATAAAAGCTTCATTTCATGTTAATAGCTTCTAGACACTTATCCAAACACATGCTACAACTTATTGGGTTGTTCATATGTGGTGACTCTAGTTGGTGTTTGACCGGTGCTTACATACGCGTATAATGCAAGCGCACGTATCGTTCAAGTAGTATAAAAAGTATCGATCCCACGAGGACTTAAAACCTTATCTATTAATTTTATGAGGTCAGTGATTACTAGTATCTAACAAGTTGTTTGATTGATTTGAAATGGTGAAGATTTTGAATTTAAAAACAAGTAAATAAAATTGCTTGAAATTAGGTTTAAGAAAATTCAATATTAAAAACCATCTAGGGTTGTGAATTTTTCCAATATTATTTAAAGATGAAGTGGTTATCTTATAGTTGGGTGAAATATTGATTTATTCACCTGGAACACTAAATTATGTAAAAGCCTCTTCCGATGGTCAATTACAAATACCCAGTATAACCCAATTGAACCATATGTCTACGTCAACCAAATTACCTGGATTCATTAAGATCAAATTCCAATTATGGCTACCCCCGCCCGACGGGTATATTCCTATCCTGTAAGAAAATCTATTAAAGGGTTATCTATCCTCAAGGAAGATCGTGGGCTATTGATTCTAAGGTCTCAAACCTAAAATCCCTATGTCTAGTTCATTTTAAGTTTACCTAATCAATTTTAGTAGTGGCCAGTTAATAAAAAGCATTGAGATTAAGACTCAATAAATAAATCTTTATATTGCCCAAACTATAATGTAACCCTTATAAACCGGTGATATTGAAATTCATCACAACCCTAGATAACTAACTTAGTTATGACATATAGCTAGGGCTAGTAAAAACTTAAAAGTAAAAGCCATAAAGTAAAAATGCGAAAAATTAAATGCGGTAAAATATATACTGAAAAGTAAATTACAATAAAATAAAATGCTAAGGAAAAAGGAATTACTTTTACTATTTACTATTTTAGATATCTCCCATAAAATAATATATAAACTTATAATAACATTACCAACCAGCCATATAGGCGGTAACCTGATTAATTCAAATTAAGTCCGACCAGCCATAAAAGCGGTATGATTTGTCCATGAACCTACCATATAGGTGGTAAGAAAATTAATTGCCAACCAGCCATATAGGCGGTATCCTTGATTAGTCAGGTTTAAACCAGTTTAAAATGAATTACCAACCGACCAATATGGCGGTATCATTTTTAAGTCAAATTTTAAATAGTGAATATATTATTTTTAAGGGAGATTAATCTAAATAGTAATAGTAAAAGAATTACCTTTCACCCTAGTAGATGGAAGTTATCTCCTCATGGTTGAATAGTAAACACTATAAAATTAAAGAAAGTAAATTACTATTATTACAAAAAGTAATTAAAATTTAATTACAAAACTGAAATTAAAAGAAACTAGAGAGAAGACTCCCCATTTACATCAAAGAAATCAGAGAGAATGGTGCAATTGAAACTGAAATCTCGAGCTTAATTTATAGACATCGGTAGGCCACGGGCGTCGCGACGCTAAAGCCTTTGGCGTCGCGACGCTGGAACAGTTGACTTGGTCCACACGTTCTGACTTTGACTGTTGACGCGGATTTCGTCGGCCCAATAAGAATTCGGCACGTGGCACGCGGTAGATTCGGTTCAATGAGAAGATGACACGTGGCAGAAGAAGATCCGCTGATGATTCGGTCAAATGACAAGATGACACATGTCACGCGGAGTGTCGGCACCATATGAATGTGACACGTATCCCGGCGTATGTTAGCGGATCCTCTGTGATGGTGACACGTGGTACAGCGCACGTTAGCAAAGTCAACTTTTCAGATTCTGACACGTGGACTCGGCGCACGTTAGCAAGGGACCGGCGCATATTAGGCGTCGCGATGCCAAGGGTTGGGAGTTGCGACGCGCACAAATTACCAAAATTCCCTTTTTCCAATTTTCACTGTTTTGGTCCAAATCACCTCCAGAATGTCCTGAAACTTTATTTATCTACAAAATAACACAAAACACATCAAAATATTCACAAAACTCAAGAAACTATACAAAATTAGGTTAAATGAGTGGGAAATAGTGATAGATTTACCACTCATCAGTGTTATGGATTAATTGATTTAGTCTTGAAAAATTGGAATTAAAGCATGAATTTTGATGAATTTCGGTCTACAGATCAGATCTGCCCAAACTAGAAATTCTGGGATGTTTTTGATGTCCTGCGAATGTTTTGGATGTGTTTTGGGAGTTGGCACAATTGCCGGAAAGTGTTTCCGACTTGAAATAAGCGAAAACGGTCAAAAATGGCGTTACCGGGTGGATTTTGAGCCAACCTGGTGACGGCTGTCCAAACAGTGAATCCATCACTGTTTGGGCAGCCCATGAACTGCTTCGACACTATTGGAGCTGACCTGGGCAGTTTCCATAAGTGTCGGGTAGTCGGTTCGGTCAAAAACGTGTCATTTTGCGGAAAATCGGTTTTCATAAAAGTTTTGCGAAATTTCAACTATATTTATGTTAATATTTGATATTGAATAAATAGGTTTAGGTGAAATATGAATAAATTATAGTTGAAATCATATTTATGTTAATATTAGATATTGAATAATTTATTCGGTATTTTTAAAAGATTTTAATATACGATTTCGCCCGACCCGCGCTTCCGCTGCGCCTCATCGCCCAAAACCCCAACAAAAATGTTATTAGAGCGGGTCTGATGCTTCATCCATTACATTATTCATGGTTGATATTTTATATTTAATCCAATTTTAATGTTCGTACATGCTAGGAATCTATATATGTTTCTTTACTTTTCATTTCTTCGTTAACGGAAAATATAATAGAAATTTAATAGTTAAATTGTGTTATGTTTTCTAAAGTAGATTGAAATGTTTAGTAAATGATTTAGATTAATATTCTGCATTTGATGTAGATTACAGCTTCCATAGGAAAATCCCCGCTTTTAAATATGGCTGTAAAGTAACGTGTATTGGATATATGTTTCTTGGTCCGTCTTGTCAGTACGGTTTATGGGTATTTTTCTATAAGTGCATCCGAGATCGTGCCAAAGCTGTGAGGGTGTAGTTATAGGATTATTATCCATACCGGTTGTATATTGATACTGGATAAATTCAAGTGAAAGTGGAAATCATGAACGTGCCAAAGTTGTCAGGACTACACCGGTAGCTTGAGTTTGTCATTGACAAGTATAGCCTTGTTACGCCTCCTTGTGAACGTGCCAAAGCTGTCACAGTGAGAAACGGTCAGGACCAAAACCAGGAGTCATTGGTGAGTGATTGACAATAAGTTGACCACCTAATGAATATACGTAGGCGAGAACGTGTCAAAGCTGTGAGTCGAAATATATTCATGGGATCCTACTCTCACTATGGAATTGATTTAATTATTGAATTCCCATTGTCCGTTGGAGATTACGGTATAACGTAAAGTAGTAGGAGACACTGCTGAGTTTAAAATAAATAACTTAAGCATTGCGTAATATTTTTGAATTTACTGCTTTGTTTTCCTTTATTCTATATTGTTTATAGATTTATACTTCTAATCCACTGCGTATTATATTACTTGAATATATATATTTTCTGACTTTACTTATGGTTGCGTAGTTTTAGAATAGGTTCTAGAAAGATAGTAGACTTAGATACTATTAGATTAGTTGAAACCATCGGGAACTGTTGTTCCGATTTGATTAAAAATCGAGATGGTTTGTGACTTAGTTTCTAAGTCGCGATTAGGTAATCTAAAAGGATATCTGTGTTTAGGATATTATTCTAGTTAGAACTGTTTCTTATGCAGTAAGAATTGACACGAATAGTTCATGTCTCAAGATTCTTGACTGGCATTAAGAAAACCCCTTAAGTGTTTGTTTATCTTTTAATGACGTTTCTTGGCTTTAGTGACTTTTAGAAGTCACGTGTCTGAAACAGTTTGCTAATCAATTATTTTACAATCGTTGTGAATAATTGAACGCAAATTATAAAGCTTGAGAAAAGAGATATGTATATTTGTGTACATTGAATATCGATTCTTACAATATGACAACTGTAGGTATTGGATACCGGATCTCCCGTCTAGTTAATTAAAATAATGTTTAATAATTGTTTTTATATTTAATATCAGAACTTGTGACTATTGGATAGTTATTTGTTCTGTATAAACAGTTGTTACATATTTTAAGATGACTAGTAGTGTCATTAATGAAAGATAAGCATTAAGAAAATATTCGATAAAATTGATGACTTAGAACTGTGTTTTATGAGATTTTATCATAAAAGCATTAGATGCTTATTCCTTATGGTAAATGATGGTCTGATACGAGATCACACCACATATCCTTATCTATTTAATGAATATTGTATTCGGGTTGTGATTTAAAATTGTTTTGTTACTTTGTGCTTAACGTTGGATGTTGACGATTGCAGAAAAGATTTGACTTAGTGAAGTCAAATGTGAGAGTGATAAACTGTAATGGAACTACGTAATTAATAAGATGAAAACACCCTTAGACATCTTTCGTATAAGTTCAATAGGATGTCAGAATCATTTACAAAAGTATTCAATACTTAATGATTCTGATGTTTTCTTATCGAAGAAAATTATCCTATAACTTATAGTGGGAGTGATATTTGATATCGATTCTGGAAATAAGCATTGAACCATAGATCTAAGATTTTTCATAGCTTACTACGATCAAGTTTAGAACTTGATTAGGCTTTCGTTATGAATAGTTCATAAAATGTGCAAATTGTTTGCACAACCAAAAGCAAAGTGAGCTTGTAAAGGTTTGACCTTTATAGTATGACAGTGAGAAAGATTATACTCAGTAGTCTATTGTAGATTCTGATGAAGCTTTTCTCTTGTCGCACTAATTGGACAATTAAGGATCCGTTGGTTAATGTTGATATTAAACTGTATTTTGGATAAAGAATGCAAAGTGGCGTTCTTGAGTGATTTCTTCGAATGAGAGATCCGTCGTGATTTCTTTGTTCGAAGAGTTCATTCTAGAATGGCCATAGAGTTTGTGTTCTGCTAAATATCACAGTTTGATATACTAGCTTATGAAGCATATTGTAGACTCAGACAAGCTTTCCAGAAATCAGTGTTCTCTGATTTTGATATTAGTCATATTGTCTGGTTTTATCAAAGTATAGAGAATATGTATTTGTCAGTAGGGTCAGTGGGAGTGTAAAAAATTCTTTCTGGTATTATATATCCTAAGTCTCATTTTCTCCATGAGAGCAGTGGGAGTAAACTCTGTTATATTTGATATAAAGTTTCATATATGATATAAAACTGAGAGACTTGTGAGAAACTCCCATTAGTCGCGTATTAGATACGATCTAATAAAGGACACATCAAGACTATTTGTATGACAGTTAGTATAATTGTTTGATAGTTAATGTGTCTTTTATATATATAGTGTTTGGAATGTCTAGTCAATCTTGTGCATCATAGGATGATGGCGTAGTGAATACTATATTGTGTGTGATTAAAAGTATCAATTTAATCTTAATTGTTACGAGTTATTTTGATATGTTGTAGACCATATGATGGCTCTATAAACATGTTTCTTGTGATCTTTGAGATATTAAGAACGAGTTTCTTATACATGGAGAGTTTAGTCAGCAACCATAAGGTCAGATTAGTTTTGATTCTAATTGTGACATTAGATAGTCTATGTCGTATAAAGTCAGAAAGGATGCAGTGGAAGTGTCACATATGATTCTACTAAAGTAGTGGAATCAGTTGCAACTTAAGAAGTTCTGACTTATGAAGTTGCAAAGTGACCTCATAGATTAGAAGTCTTCGTATTAATGTAGTGCTTGCGGTTGTATGCAAAGTATTTGGATTTGATCTCTAAGTACATAGACAACTTAGTAGCTATAGCACAATACTGATATAGCTTCTAAGTCATATTGATGTGGAATTTGGATTCTACAAAATATGAATGATGTCAGTTAAGGAAAACGGTTGGGTTTGTTGGACAGACTCGATTTGTTAAAGCATGCTTACTTGTTGGTGCCTACCACTTGAGTGTTTGTGAGCTCTTGAGGGCCATGAGTATGCGATACACATTGAGATGTGTATATGATACAATGGATTGACACTAGAGCAAGTGGGAGAAATTGTTAGGGTTGGTGCTCCGAGTGCCAATCCGAATCGTATTATGTCCGATTCATAAATACGAGCGGTTCAATTTTCCATAATGTTACTAAATTATTGGTAGCACCATTGTCTTTATACGCTTATTCGATCTAATTGCGATTAGATATTTGATTATGATTAGATCGAAACTGAATCTGGTCCAGTGATGCATGTATATTAGACAAAGACCCTATGATTTATAGTATAGTATGCAGTTACAACGTAGTTTGTAATTGACATTGGGAAGCGCACTATTAGTTGTATATCCTTAAATAAAGTTCATGGTCAAGATTTACTGACACGGGTCGGTTAGTAAAATCCGCTGAGACCAGTACATGTCGTATATCGTGACTTGGTCTGATGGTTTATCCCAGTGAACCATGAGTCTCGGGAGACTCGTATAAACATGTAGGTGTTTAGTTGATAAGACACTGAACGACTCACTTAAGGTTTCCTAATAGATGGTATACCAACGTCAATAGGAACCTTCTCGAGTTGAGCGAGCATAGTGGTCTTTCGACTTGAGATACCACTGTGGATATATGAGCTATCCTCCATACTTTGATGGCAGTCACGTCAACGATCTAGCCATGATCAGACCTCCGCCTGTTCGTTGGGTGTGAACTGATGCTCATGATATCCTGCGTATCAAGATAGGATCCGCCAGTCCTGTGTACAGGGCATATGCATCCTCACGTGTTTACGATCTAGTAAATCCATGGCTGTGGTATAACATCGGAAACCAGTTCCGAGTGTTATTTCGTGATCGTAAATTGAAAGTCGATGTATTATACCAACAGATTTAACATTCTGATCTATACCCTATGTATAATACGGATGGCCTGTGACGGAGGGATTATATGTATGTTATGACCTCGACTTGCATAGTTTAGCGAGATTATCTGTGGTTGTCATAATCCATGAGTGGGTGGATTATGGACACAAAATTGGATTTCGTGACGGATAAACCTAAACTTAGAGAGTCCCACAATGTGAAGTGTACTCGTTGAGCACTTGGGTAACTCGATATGAATAATACAGATTATTCATAATACTTCACCGGATTAAATGAGTTAATTCAGATCGTTTAATCGGTTAAACGATAACACATGCATTAGGGGATTTTGTCCGCTAATAATTATTGTGTATTTGTATTTGATTCATAATACGATTAGATACACATTAATTATTCATCAAATGAGATTTTGACACATGCCATAAATATATGTATTTGTTATTTATTGTAAATAAAAATACATATAATAATAATATTACATTAATTAATTATTTGGATATTTAATTGTTAAATATTTAAATTATTAATTAATAATCTTTTTTCATTAATGTAATGAAATTTGTTTAATTATTATTGGTTGATGTGGCATGAATTAATTATACTTATTTTTGTCCAATTTTGATTGGCTAATATAAGTTATTTTGACATTAATTTGATTAAAGTTGAAAATGACAATTTTGCCCCAGAATACCCCTAATTTTCGTCCACTATAAGAAAGAAAGAGAAAGTTGTTTTTCTTCTTCTTCTCCAAGCCTCCACTGCCGTAAGTCCCTCTCCAAAATGGGTTTAAAATTTTGTTTCAAAACCTTGAAGATTTAAAGGAAAAGATCAAAGGAAAGACTTAGGAAATATGAGATTAAAAGGTAATCTTTTAACCCCTAAGCTTAGAAATATGATTTCTTGTTTCTTGTTGATTAGAAAGTATTCTAGGGTTTCTTTTAAATCTGAAAAATTGGGGTTTTGTGGTTTGGTGGATGGATTGTAAGTTTATAGGCATGTGTGAAGTAGAAATTGGTGGAATTAATGTAATTTGCATCCAATTTGTTCAAATTATTGTTGGAAAATCTTATTGTTATTCTAGAGTGTTGTGATCACTCTTATGGCACTTAGAATTTTTCTTGGGTTGTTCATATGTGGTGACTCTAGTTGGTGTTATGGATTAATTGATTTAGTCTTGAAAAATTGGAATTAAAGCATGAATTTTGATGAATTTCGGTCTGCAGATCAGATCTGCCCAAACTGGAAATTCAGGGATGTTTTTGACGTCCTAAAAATATTTTGGATGTGTTTGGGAGTTGGCAAAATTTCCGGAAAGTGTTTCCGACTTGAAATAAGCGAAAACGACCAAAAACGACGTTACCGAGTGGATTTTGAGCCAACCGGGTTACGACTGTCCAAACAGTTAATCTGTCACTGTTCGGGCAGCCCATGAACTGCCCCGACACTATTGGAGCTAACCTGGGCAGTTTCCATAAGTTTCGGGTAGTCGGTTCGGTCAAAAATACGTTTTAAGCCATTTTACGGAAAATCAATTTTCGTAAAAGTTTTGCGAAATTTCAACTATATTTATGTCAATATTTGATATTGAATAAATACGTTTAGGTGAAATATGAATAAATTATTCATATTAGATATTGAATAATTTATTCAATATTTTTAAAAAATTTTAAAATATGATTTCGCCAGACCCGCGCTTCCGCTACGCCCCATCGCCCAAACCCCAACACATAGAACCTAGATGATCTGTTTACAAAGATTTTGTCACATTTACTCTAGTGCAAGTGGGAGATTGTTGGGATATATGTGATAGAGCTTCATGTAATCTCTAAACAGAACTATTTGTTTAAAATAAAAGATGCATTATTCATTTATCAATTGTTTTGATTTAAATCGGATTTTTTAAATTGTCTAGTTTACCCTTGATTACTTGTGTGCTTTCAAGCTCAGTGTATGAGTGTCATACACAAGGGGATTTGAGTCTGAAATTAGTAATCTAAAATTGTCCATAGAGAACAAATAAATCAGGTACTTTCTTTGTAGTTTATCTATAGCTGCAGTTCATTCGATAAATATTTGGTGACCTTGATCCGAGATCGTCCATGTGGTGACATGAGAATGAAGGCACCTTATATGATGTGATCATATAGGACTGGATCCATATAGAAATAAATTTCTTATAATAACGTTAAATAAACAAATTCATTTCAATCTTCTATATGGTCACATATGGATTAATATGAATCTTGAGTATACTACGAACTCCTACATGGCAGGTTATGTCTTTTAATTTACAATATGGCGATGGTGTAGAAATCCCGACCAATAAAAATGTACTTTGGGGACATAGTTTGGTGTATAGTTGGGGACGTCTAACATAGATATAAATTTCACTATTTCTTGTGAGAATAGAAAGATTAATATTCGTAATAGTTATGAATAAAAACTTGAAGTTGCACTCTCGTTGCCACAGATAAATAATATAAGCCGAACTACGTCGGTGTCCATCGATATAGTCATTACATATGGATTGGCCCTTCACGAGTATCTCATAATTAGGGTCGGGTCATAATATTCGTTATACCCCTCTAATTATTTTTACCTTAAGTATCATTGATTCTCTAATTAATAATTTATTCATAACTATTACGAATATTAATTTTTCTATTCATAATAGAAAGACTTAAGCACTATAATCATTCAAGTACCAAATCAACTCTTAAGGAAGATACTCATCTACTTCTCGCAAGAAGAAGTGAACTCCTTATTTATATAAAACGTCTCCAGCTACACACCAAACCATGTCCCTGATAAACACTAAAAAGTTCACATTTATTAAAAGAAAAATGAATCATTTTACACTTATAATTCATTAATCCCCTTAATTAAGCACATTTATTAAATAATAATTATATTTATGTTTATTGTGATTTTTATATTTTATGTAGGTGAAATAATACTTTGGATGCATATCTAGAAAAATGGACTTGATATTTGGATTTTAGAGGCCAGAAATTTAATAGGGTGTTACAACAGTGTACAACTTCCGAAATTCCAAGCCTGCGTAATTTTAGTATTTTGGACATAAATTCTTACTCCAATAACGAATTGAAGTGATTCCAGTTCTAGATGAAAAAACTCAAAGATCTACAATTTTACTGCTCTGCACCTCATTTTCTTCAGCTTCATTCACACGATTCTCTCTGAAATTTTGTGAAGGGATTCATCTTTTGTGTGTTTTATTTTTTTAAAGCTTTCTTGTGTTTTTTTTTTCTTTCAGCAATAAAATTATGTGTGTTTTTATTCAAATTATGAGTAGCTAATTTCTTTTTGCTGGTGAAAAGGGTGAAGCTTTTAAAATGAAAATAGATATTAATCTCACTTATTTTATAATATATAAATTGTAATCTAATGATTAATACTTAATTTAAATCTGGATTAATTATTGACAAACTTTGATACCGCATATATGGGTGGTTTTATTTATTTGTATAATTGAGTACGTAACTGGACTTGTTTATAAACAAAAGTTATCACCGCTTTTATGGCTGGTTTTATATGTTTTGGCATAACTGATTCCTGAAATAAATTAATTGGGTAATAATGACAATTTATATATTAAAAAAACTGAGATTTCTATATTTAAAATATTAAAAGTGGATCCCCTTACCCCATTTTTTTATTTTATTATTGCAGTCCAATTTAAAATTCTTCAATCACTTCAAACAAACCAAGCCTTTTTATTTTCACTCAAATTGTTATTTTATTTTACTAAATCTATTGCCTGTGGATCGATCCCGGACTTACCGGGTTAATTTATTATTTCGACACTCTTATAATGGGAGTAAAGAATCACTTTTTTGAGCGTGTCAAGTTTTTGGTGCCGTTGTCGGTGAATAAAATTTAGTAGATATAATAATTGATGTAATTAAATTTTTTTCCTTCTTTATTTTCTTATTTTTATTTTTATTTTGTATTTATTTTTTTGGGGTCATATTTTCTGCATTTAACTTTTTCTTCACTTGTTTATTATTTTCTTTTTGTAAGTATTGTATTTGTATTTCTTAAATTTTAGCTTATAGTTTACATTTAAGTTGCATGAAACACTGGTCTCGATCATCTAGCTATAAATTAAATAGAGAGTCACCATCACCTTCATCGTCTGTTAAAATGGCTGAGAACAAAAATGAAAATCTATCTGCCCGAGTTTAAAACCTAGTTGATCAGGAAGAAAACGAGTCTTAGCATGACGATCTTAATCATCCTAGGATATTAAGACAATTCATGAATCCCACTAGGACAGGATCACCATCTTGCATTGTTTTTCCCCCAGATACAGTACGTTTAAATTATAAAACAGGTGTCATCCCACTTTTACCCACATTCCACGGTCTAGAACCAGAAAATCCTTATCAGCGCTTAAGGGAATTTGAAGAGGTATGTAACACTTGCACATACCAAAATTACAGCATGAATATAATTCGATTATTATTAAAGTTTTTTCTTTTTTCTTTAAATGATAAAGCTAAAATTTGGCTGCAGAACCTTAGGTCAGGATCCATCAGAACATGAGATGATTTACAAGAACATTTCCTTAAAAAAAGTTTCCCCATCACAGGAAAAACTCCTTTAAGAGGAGAATCACAACTTTCACACAAGAATCAAGGAAACACTTTACCAATATTGGGAGAGGTTTAAAGAGATGTTGAATATTTTTCTACATCACGGGTTTGAAACATATAGGCTGGTTGCCTATTTCTACGAGGGTTTAACACCCCAAAGTAGACAAGTAGTGGAGATGATGTGTAATGGTGAGTTTAGGGACAAAAATCTCGAAGATACACTAGATTACCTAGAACACATATCAGATAATGCAAAACAATGGGACACAGTTGGCACTTATGAGTTGTCTATAAAACCATAGTCATGTGGTAAATGTATGTTTAACCTTAGGGAAGATCATGACCTTTTTGCTAACTCTTGCTAAAAAAATTCGAGGCATTAGAAATGAGGAAATATGATCATGTCAAGTCAATTCAAGAAGTCAATTGTCAAATCTGTAATTCAAATGAACATGTCACACAAGTTTGCCCAACATTGTCAGCCCTGTAAGAATATTTCATGACCAAGTCAATTCTATAAACACTTTCAATAGACCAAATCCAAATCCATACTCCCAAACCTACAATTCTGGTTGGAGAAACCATCCAAACTTCAATTGGAGGAATGATAACCAAGCATAACCATCACAACAACCTCCCAGGTACACCAGAATTTTCGAAATTCCCAGAATTATGCACCATATGTCCCACCACCTAGGAAAATCCTTGAGGATACCTTGCATGCATTCATTGAGAAACAGGAAGTCATCAATAACCAAAATGTGCAAAAATTAATTAATCTGAAATATACTTCTCCAAAATCACATATGCTTTAACCATTAATGAGAAATGAAAGTTTCCTGGACAACAACAGCCAAATCCCAAGAGTCATCAAAACCCTCACGAGTGTAGTTTTGGAAGTCAACATATAGACCATGTCAATTGGTTATTACTCTTCGTAGTGGTAAGGTTATTAATAGACCTATTCTTGAACCTCAAGAAGCTAAAAATAAATCAGATTCAGAGGGTAAGGAAGGGGTTGATGAACCATTACATGTCTGTAGACAACAGAACCTGGGCGACGCTGTTCTAGGCTCACGGCCTAGTTGGGAAGTACAAAATAACATGTAGTCGCCACCCGGTGTGAACCGGGACAAAGATTTAAGGCCGCACTCACCCCTCGCAAGGGAAGACCTCAAACCATTGGGTTCGGAATGGTCCCTTACTTATGTCACTTGTGATGATATAATTTGTGCAATAAACTAACCGAAACTATTCAACATTCATGCTCAAGGGTACTTAGATCTAACATACTTTCATCCAAATAATTCCACGCAATGTAACACAACAAGCATATTGAACCATTAAATCAACATGTATAAATCATTACCCAAACGCATCATAAACTAAGAACATGCATAATGAACAACCTAAACATGCTTTAACAAATAAATAACAAACTAAATTAAACCATGCTTTAAATAATAAACAAATACCTAAAGACTATAACATGCTCAAATACAAATTTGGATGAGACGAGATACGTGTATCTTAAGTGGTACGTGGCGCTGTATCCTGAGTGCAAACCGTACTACCGTCCATTCGAAATCGGCTATGGAATTTACGTCCGGGTTTCAATCTGATATACCACAAAAGGGGAACACATATCCCGCTCATCCAACAATCACATCATGCTTCAAACGACTCTCATGCAATTATATATCAAAATAAATAAAACAAAAATAAAGAAGATAAGTAAAAAAGGTGCCCTCAGGTCTAACCTCTTTTGTCGTCTAAGAAAGGGCGTTACACGTCCGTTGGAAGGGAGATTGATCCGATGCTTTTCCAATTCGTCTACTCAACGTTTCCCTCGTTGTTTTGATGCTTGGGCTACTGTTTTAAGTCCGTTTCGCTGCTGTTTCGTTGCTCTGTTTCAGGTCACTATTTTGGTCGTTTAGTGGGCTGTTTTGGGTGAATTTAAGGGCCAAAATGTGTGGTTTTTTAAGGGTTTTAAGGGGAAACTTTATGGAGGTTTTTGGGATGGTGTTTAGGTGATTTTAGGGGCTGTTTTATGGGCCAAAGTCGCAACAAAAACTGACCAGAACAGCAAGCTAAACTCGGCAGTTCATTGGTGCAGTGGGGTGTTTTCAGGGACTGTTTTGGGGCTGCGAATGGGGCTGTGTTTGGAGAGTGTTTAGTGCGACTTTAGGGCTGTGAATAAGGTTTATTTGAGGGTGTTTTAGAGCTGTGAATGGGGGCTGGAACTCGGCAATGGAGGGTTAAGTTTAGGGCTTGGGCGTGAAGGGTGTTGATGATGGAGGGAAGGTGCGGCAATGGAGGCTATTGGATCTTGAAGGTGCGGCAATGGAGGCTTCAGGGGGATGCTTGGGCGTGCAATGGAGGCTTAAGAGAGTGCTTTAGGCATGTGAGAGAGATGTATGAGCTACGTTTTGAATGGGGGGTGAAGGTCTCTTTTTGTATGTAAAGAGAGAAGACTTTTCTAATTTGAATAGGAAAGAATCTCCTAATTGGTTCTTCATAAGGAATAGATCTCCTTATTTGGATTTGTGATTGGATTTGATTTGGTAGGGATTTGATTTGATTTCTTTTTTTTAGGTAAGGATTTGAATTGATTTAGGCATGTGTTAAATGTGATTTTGGCTAAATAGGGGAGTGATGGGCGTGAATCACCTTCCTTGGGCATGGGCTTGGTTTGACTTGGTTTGACTTGGGTAATTTGGGTTTGGTTTGGGTTTGGTAAGTGGTTTGTGGGGTTTTGGGCCTAAGATAAGCTTTGAAACGGAAGTCCAACAAGCAACCGAAGCTCAAACAACGAGATTAAATCCATCAAAAATTCTATTTTCCAACTTTACCCTTCCAACGTCCGTTTCCCGTGGCTTTCATGACTAAAGAAGTAGTTGCCTCCATACGAGACTCATCATTGGGCTAATGTGTAAAAATGCAATGCCTACAGTCGCCCCCACTTTGATGGGACTTGTACAGTGTGTGACAATGACAATCCTATCAAAGTACATGCAATGCATTTTCACTTACCTGGCTCGCCAGCTGCCACCTGGTCTGCCTGCTGCTTCGAACTGAGTTGATTGTGTGATGGGCACCTCGGTCCTGGGACGCATCCCGAAACTGCTAATGACAATAGGGCACCTCGACCCTCGAACTGATGATGTGGGTACGCATCTCGACCCTGGGCACGCATTCGGCCCGGAACTACAACCGACAACGGGGGCACGCATCTGGCCCTGGGTACGCATCTCGACCCAATACCGCTGACAAGAGAGACCTCGCCCTAATATGATGTAGTAGGTACGCATCTCGACCCTGGGCACGCATCTCGGTCCGGAACTACAACCGACAACGGGGGCACGCATCTCGGCCCTGGGTACGCATCTCGACCCAATACCGCTGACAAGAGGGACCTCGCCCTAATATGATGTAGTGGGTACGCATCTCGACCCTGGGCACGCATCTCAGCCCGGAACTACACCGACAACGGGGGCATGCATCTCGGCCCTGGGTACGCATCTCGAACCCAATAACGCTGACAAGAGGAACCTCGCCCTGAATATGATGTAGTGGGTACGCATCTCGACCCTCGGCACGCATCTCGGCCCGGAACTACATCCAAAAACGGGGGGGGCACGCATCTCGGCCCTGGGTACGCATCTCGACCCAATACCGCTGACAAGAGGGACCTCGCCCTGAATATGATGTAGTGGGTACGCATCTCGACCCTGGGCACGCATTTTGCCCGGAACTACAATCGACAACGGGGTCGCGCATCTATGCCCTAGGTACGCGTCTCGACCCAATACCCTGACAAGAGGGACCTCGCCCTGAATATGATGTAGTGGGTACGCATCTCGACCCTGGGCACGCATCTCGGCCCGGAACTACAACCGAAAACGGGGGCATGCATCTCGACCCTGGGTACGCATCTCGACCAAATACCGCTGATAATAGGGACCTCGCCCTGAAAATGATACTGATGTGGGCCTCGCCCCCAATCTGATACTGACATGGGCTTCGCCCCTAAACTGATACTGATGTGGGCCTCGCCCCAAAGTGATGTGGGCTTCGCCCCAGACCGATGTGGGTCTCGCCCTCAAACTGATACGGTTGTGGGCCTCGCCCTCAAACTGATACTAATGTGGGCCTCGCCCTCTATCTGATGTCGTTATGGGCCTCGCCCTCAAACTAATACTGACGTTTATATTTCCATCTATTGTATTGCTTCTCCTCGAGATAGCCTTGGTAGCTAAACATATTTTCGTCCTCAACGAATGCTTCATGTCAAAACCCGAAAACCTTCGAAGTACTCGATATACTCGAACCCGATCATCTGAACAGGTGATCTAACTAGACTCCTAGTGAGTGTGTGCAAAGGCTCTTTTGCAGCTTATTCCTAAAGCAAGCCAACTTGATGATTTCGCTTCGGAGAATCGGACCGATGGGTCTAACCAACCTGGATGTCTAGGTCACACTCTGTGATCACTTCGGCATACTCAACATGATATGGTCTTCTTTTATTGCATCGTCTCTGTCTTTTCATTCTTTTCCTTCATTTTTTTTTTTTTTTCTTTTCTTTTTTTTTCTTTTCTCTTTTTTTCTTTTTCTGACTCACCTACCCTTTAAGGTAGCATTTCTCCTCATGGTGGTCCTAATACTCGCCCATGGGTAGCTTCACGCTTATCGGTTATAGGCGGTCTATTTCTTTTTCTTTTCATTACAGAGGCTTTTCTTTCTTTATTTCCTAACCATATCATGTATTGTAGCAAAGGCAAATCAGTGTGGACATCCAGGCAAACGGTCATTCACCGATCCACCATCTCTTCAACTAGTCATCTCATCAACCGCTCAGGCTTCTACCGTGGAGATACCTTTTATCCAGTGCTTCATGAGTTTAGCCAAGATCAATCCATTCAGAATACCGGATAAGAGCACGTCTCGCACTTCTCGTTTCTAAGGCTTCTCCCTTACAGCACACAATGTCATCACTGGACATATGTCTAACTACCAAAGATTCCTCTCTCTCTCTTTTCTTTTCCTTTCTTTCTTCTCTCTTTTTTTTTTAACTCACTCATCATTCCAATGAACTCTTCCTCTCTACTGTTGACCATGTGGACTTCGCCCCCGGGATCCAGACCGAAATTCAAACTCAAAATGGGCCTCAACCCTCAGATCACCATCTGAATCTTAACACCGACGTGGACCTCAGTCCTAGGATTTATACCCAAATTCAATACAGTGCTTTCGCTGTTTCTGATTGGCTTGTCTTTGCCGCTTTCTATTTCCTTTTTCGATACCTGTGAATATAAAACAAGAACACAAAACACTCAAAAAGGGATGCAATAATGGGTTATATGTGTGCATGCATGCATGAGTTCTCCTTATCCCATTGGGTTAGGTCTTCTGAGGGTGACTATTCAGTCTTCTGTCCCTTGGTAAAATACAACTTCAATCTGTCAACATTGATTGGCTCGGTGAATTCATTCCCTTCCAAGTCCGACCGTCTCACTGCTCTATTTCCCATTACCTTCTGAAAAATGTATGGTCCTTCCCAATTTGGTCTGAACTTCCCTCTCGGGTCTGTCGTTGACGGCTTCGACTGCTTAAGTACCAGATCACCTTTCTTGATCTTGGTAGGACGCAACTTTTTATTAAATGCTCGGGCCAACCTCTTCTGATATATCTGCATGTGATGCAAGGATTTTATCCTCTTCTCATCCATTAATGCAACTGCTCAAATCTCTGCGAGGTCCATTCTCGTTCAGGCAACTCTGCTTCTGCTAATACCCGCATGGACTGTATCTCAACTTCCACCGGCAGTACCGCTTCCATTCCATAGACTAAAGAGTAAGGCGTAGCTCCGGTCGCCGTCCTCACAGATGTTCTGTACCCCCACAGGGCATACGGCAGCTTATCAGCCCAATCTTGTAATTCTCTGTCATCTTCGCCAGAATCGTCTTTATCATCTTGTTGGCTGCCTCAACCGCCCCATTAGCATGTGGCCTGTATGGTGAAGACTTATGGTGACCTATCCCATACCTCTGTAACATTGCTCTGGTCTCTCCCTGAAACTGGACTCCATTGTCTGTAACCACGTGATGCGGCATACCGTATCGGCATATGAGGTTCCGGGTTATGAACTTAGCCATCTCTGTTTTGCTGTAACATTGCGGAACGACTCAGATTCTACCCATTTAGAGAAGTAGTCCACTGCCACCACTATAAAGTGATGTCTGTTCGACGCATTCGGCCGAATTTTCCGATCATATCTATTCCCCAAGCTGAGAAAGGCCAAGGTTCTGACAACCCGTGCAACTCTGTGTATGGCAAATGATTCAAATTCCCGTGCGCTTGACAGTCATGGCAGTACTTTACCAGCTTCGCGTAGTCAGCCTCCATGGTTGACCAGTAAAAGCCTTGTCTCACCATCTTACGGGACAAGTTCAATCTGCTCATATGCGGTCCACAGACACCAGTATGTACTTCTTCCATTATCTTCTGAGCTTCTTCCTCCCTCAGACATTTTAGATGAATACCATTGGCCTGCCTCTTGTAGAGTTCTCCCTTCAGACTCACATATTGAGAAGCCCACTTCTGAATGGCTATTCGGTCTTTTCTACTAGCTTCCTCTGGGAGTTCCCTATGCTCCAGATACCTCTGAATATCATGATACCAAGGTTTTCCATCGTTGACCTCTATTTCCGATACCCGCTCTATCTCATATATTGGTTTACTCGCCGTCGTCAACACAAGTGGTCTCATTACCAATTTCTCTGGATTCTCCAAGTTGCGGCTAGTGTGGCCAATGCATCTGCCATGTGATTTTCTTTTCCCGCGGCAAGTGCTGAAACTTGCAGTTAAGGATAGCCTGCGTTAGGTTTCTGAGGTGGAATAAGTACGGCTTCAACCGTTCTTCCTTTAATTCCATTCTCCTTGCATCTGTCGGATCACCAACATCGAGTCTCCATAAACCTCTACGTTCGTAGCTCTCAAGGCTATCAATGCAGTCAATCCGAATGCACACGCTTCATATTCAGCCATGTTTTTAGTCACTCCGAATGTCAACCGCTTGGCCATAGGCAAAGTTTCTCCCTCAGGGGTGACTATTACAATCCCGATCCTGGCTCCTTTGCAGTTCACTGCTCTGTGAAAATACATCCTCCATCCTTGGACTGCTATAGCTTGGATTTCTTCGTCGGGGAACTCAAACTTGTACTGATCCCCTTCAACAGGTTGCAAGGCCAGGAATTCTGCCACGACTCGCCCTTTGATTACCTTTGAAGTGAGGTACTCAATGTCGAATTCAGTCAACAGTACTAACCATCTGCCCAGCTTTCCAACTAGTGAAGGTACCGAATGTAGATACTTCAAAGGATTCTCCTTTGCGACCACTTGGATCTTGTAAGACTGGAAGTAGTGGCGTAATTCCTGGACGCCCATACTACTGATAGACAAATCTTCTCCACTTCTTGATAGCGGGCTTCATACGGAAGCAGCTTCTTACTGAGGTAGTAGACTGCATGCTCTACTCCCTCTCATCGGCTTGTACCATCATCGCCCCCAGTGCTTCGGGCCCAATAGCCAATAAAGTACCAATGGTCTACCCTGCCTCGGAGGTTTTAGAACGGGAGGCTTCACCAAGTATTCTCTGATTCTGTCAAATGCTTCTTGACACTGCTCATTCCACTTTACTGGCTGGTCTTTCCTCAACAACTTGAAGATGAGCTCACATACTGACGTCAACTTTGCAATGAATCGACTGATATACTGGATTTTCCCAAGGAATGCTCTGACTTTTTTTTTTCTAACCCAACGGGTATCCATGATGGCTTTTAAGACACAAGGGTCAACATGATGCATGTATGCATGAGATGCATGAGATGTATGCGATGCATGGAATATATAAGTTGGCCCATTATCATTTTAAAGCATTCAATCGCACCATTGCGCGGTGAAACTTGTCCTAGTTGAAAAGGCCCAACATGGTTTACACTTTACAATGATATGGCTAAATGACTTCAAATGATAAGAGGCTCATTCACAAAGTGGCCCACCGGCATTTTAGAAGCTTTTGGCCCACCTGTCAAAGGACACAAACTTTCCCAGTTTAAATGGCCCAACAAGTTCACATCTTTTGAAAAAGGTCCAATTGGATCCAAATGGCGGTGGTCCAATACACAAACATAAAATAAACAACTACCGGTTTTTCATGGCTAAATTCCACAAGTGGGTTCATGGGGCCCAGACAAAGGCTCTCGTTTGACGAAGGATTACCCACAACTAGGACTCCCCACTCAAGGGTTCAAGCGACCAAGTGAGTGAACTTTTTTTATACCTTACGGTACGTGCCAACGAGTTACGGTGTGTGGCTAACTGTCGAATGGATTTCCCATTGTAGATTCCCCAGAGAGAGGGTGGAGCGAGGCTCTCTTAAGTACCTAAGCCCCTTAGGCTCTTATCGCTTGGTGTCAGGAATAAACAACGAGTCTTCCAAACTAGTC